>MU106182.1:50000-162812 GCA_012274485.2 Sinapis alba | reverse complement strand
GGTGCCGGGCTTCGTGGCAAACTGAAAAAAGTCGTTCTAGCTTACAGTGGAGGCTTAGACACTTCCGTCATCGTCCCATGGCTTAAGTATGTTTTTTTTCATTCCTTTCCTTTCTCTCCAGTTCGATTTTGACCTATAACTTGTGTAAATCATCCCTAGTTTATATGGCTTTGATGCTTGTCATTCATGAAAGTTTAATCTTTGTGCTTATCTTACATGGATGTGTTTGTTCTGTAGGGAGAACTATGGCTGTGAAGTTGTGTGTTTCACCGCAGATGTTGGTCAGGTACTCTACATTACTCCCAACTATTTATCCTTTTGTAGCATTCCTTTTATGTCTTCTCAATCTCTAAAAATGCGTTGATATGAAGGGCATCAAAGAGTTGGATGGTTTAGAACAAAAGGCTAAGGCTAGTGGTGCTTCTCAGCTGGTCGTTAAGGATCTCACAGAGGAGTTTGTCAAAGATTACATATTCCCTTGTCTTAGAGCTGGTGCCATCTACGAACGAAAATACCTGCTTGGTACCTCCATGGCTCGACCTGTCATTGCTAAGGTAAACATTTCCATAGGTTTTATATGATTATGCTGTGAAGGATAAACATTTCCAAATATTTTAACATATCTCTAATACAACTTCTAAATGATTAGGCCATGGTAGATGTAGCAGCAGAGGTTGGAGCTGATGCCGTTGCACATGGGTGTACTGGCAAAGGAAATGACCAGGCAAGTACTTGTAATGTCTTGCTATTGCATTGGAAAAACACACTTATGGATTCTTACATTACTTTTTCTTCTTGTGATTGGTTGACCAGGTTCGGTTTGAGCTGACCTTCTTTTCTTTAAACCCTGAACTTAAAGTTGTGGCACCATGGAGAGAATGGGAAATCCAAGGCAGAGAAGACGCTATTGAGTATGCCAAGAAGCATAACGTTCCTGTCCCCGTGACAAAGAAATCTATTTACAGCCGGGACAGGAACCTCTGGCACCTTAGTCATGAGGTATAAAACAAAGTTAACTGTTGATAGACCTTCCCTTTTGGATACAAATGATTCAATTTTTGAGTTCCTAATACTATGCTCTCTGAAACTAAACATCTTTTTCGTTGAAAGGGTGATATATTGGAAGATCCAGCAAACGAGCCCAAGAAAGATATGTACATGATGAGTGTTGATCCTGAAGATGCTCCTGATCAGCCTGAGTAAGTTGCTTTTCTCTAAAGTACTGCTTGGAATTTTGATAAGTTCTTGTGTGAGTCAAGAGCATTTTAATTGCACTTAGTATGGATTTTACAGTTTGCATCATAACTTATGGTATTCGAATGATGTTGTACTTTAACAGATACATTGAGATCGGGATAGAATCTGGACTTCCAGTAGCACTCAACGGGAAGGCTCTCTCTCCAGCGACCCTTCTCTCCGAGCTCAACACAATAGGAGGGAAACACGGCATTGGCCGGATCGACATGGTTGAGAACCGTCTGGTTGGGATGAAATCTCGAGGTGTCTATGAAACACCAGGAGGCACCATCCTCTTCGCAGCTGTGCAGGAACTAGAATCCCTCACGTTAGACAGAGAGAGCATTCAGGTGAAAGACTCGTTAGCACTGAAGTACGCAGAGATGGTCTATGCAGGAAGATGGTTTGATCCGCTAAAGGAGTCCATGGACGCTTTCATGGAGAAGTTAACTGAGAAGACCACAGGTTCCGTAACACTGAAGCTGTACAAAGGATCTGTGTCGGTTACAGGGCGTAAGAGTCCGAACAGTCTGTACAGACAGGACATATCTTCGTTTGAAGGGAGTGAGATCTACAACCAAGCGGATGCTGCAGGGTTTATTCGTCTTTACGGGTTGCCTATGAGAGTTAGAGCAATGCTTGAGAAAGGCATCTAGAAAGTGTTTCATCATGAGTTTATCTTGCATGACATAGAAGATGAGTTCCCTTATTGTGTTCAGCTTCTGTTGGAACAATTGTGTTCTTTCTTCACTTTGTTTTCGTTTTGGAGAAACTTAATAAATCGAATAATGTGTTACTGTGAATGATGGAACTTACAGTTGGATTAATAGATAATCACAGTTTATCACAAATTAAATAATTTCATCTATTTTCTTCAATCATTTGCAATTTGTTAATAGTTATTTTCCATTATTTTAAAAGATTTTGGAATAAAGTTTTTTAAATATATTTTACAAGTAAAGTAAGATAAATATTTGAAAGTTATTGTTGAAAAGAAAAAGAAAATGTTTGAAAGTTAGATACGAAACCGGCCTTTAATAACCGGTTTGCTCTTCCTCCTGACTCAAGCAAACAATATTCATTCCTTTCAGTCTTTCTCCCTCAGATCCGTCTCTAAGGTTTTTCCTGAATTGAGTGTCTAGCAGCAGCCATGGACGGTGGAGCCGAAGGAACTCAGCAGCCTCACCTTATTCTAGCACACAAGCTCTTCCTCCTCACTCATCCCGATGTCCAAGACATCGAGAAAGTCCAGCTCAAGTCTGACGTCTTGGATTCCATCAAATCCGATGGTAAAGTATCTTCCTTTCTCTAATCAATTCCCATGGGTTTTCTGTTTCTGACGTTGTGTTTTTTTTTTTTTTTTTTTTTTTTTTTTTTTTTTTTTTTTTTTTTTTTTGGTAGGGATGGCTCCATTGTACGAAACCCTAGCGGCGTCTTCGGTTCTGGAGTTGGATCAGAGCTTGTTGGATTCTATGCGGTCTAACAACGAGGAGGAGCTTAAAAAGCTCGACGAGAAGTAAAGTTTTCTTCTTACTTTTGCTTCTATATCTAGTATCTGCTGCTCTCTCATTAGACGGTTCTGGAGAATGCTGTTCCGTATTGGGTTTCTTAGATTCATATACCGACAGTTTCTGACTAACAGAAGATGAGTTTCCACCGCCGTTGCAAAAGATTACAACTTTGCGTATGGATATAGTCGGCAGTGACTCGTGTTAGTGTCTGATGGTTTAGACTGATGGATGGTGTACTAGCTGTAGCATTATGATCAGTTGGTTCTTGAATTGGATGTTACAGAGTTGTGTGCAGTTTTAGAAAACAAGGCAGATTGGGTGGTGTTAGGCCCTGAATTGGATGTTATTTTCGTTGCCTAGCTGATGTAATGATTTCGAGGGACTTAGTTTAAGATTCGGTGGAGCTATGATGGTTTCTTTTTGTATTGGAGATAACCATTATATTATCTTGTGTTTTTTTAAGGCTAAAACCTTTTATGCCTTTGTTATGGTGTTAAGAATCCGTCCTATCTTACTTATATGTGGTGATGATGTTCTCTGACTTACTCCTTCGTTCTCCTTTGTTTAGGATTGCAGATGCGGAAGAAAATTTGGGAGAAAGTGAAGTCCGTGAAGCTCATCTTGCTAAGGCTCTGTATTTCATCAGGATTAGTGATAAGGTACTAGAGCATGTCAATGTTAGTCATCATGCACTTCAGAGAACTTCCTCTGGTTGCTAAATTTTTTTGCTTTGTGAAATTTAGGAGAAAGCTTTAGAGCAACTGAAACTCACTGAAGGAAAAACCGTTGCAGTTGGGCAGAAAATGGATTTGGTCTTCTATACTCTGCAGCTTGCCTTTTTCTACATGGACTTCGATCTGGTATCCAAGAGCATTGACAAAGCTAAAAAGTAAGTGTTGATTAGGCTCTTTGGCTGCTTTTTTTCCTCGTAACCACCCTTCATGGATAGTGCAACTTTCTGTTTTCCCATGCCAGGTTGTTTGAAGAGGGTGGTGACTGGGAGAGGAAGAACAGACTAAAGGTCTACGAAGGCTTGTATTGCATGTCCACCAGAAATTTTAAGAAGGCTGCCAGCTTATTTCTGGATTCTATATCAACCTTCACCACTTATGAGATCTTTCCCTACGAGACTTTCATTTTCTACACCGTCCTGACGAGCATTATAACTCTCGACAGAGTTTCGCTTAAGCAGAAGGTATTTCTCGATGGCTGAGTCCTCTATAGCTTCAAGTATTCTAAATTTTGTTAGGCGTTATTAAAGTGATGTGAATCTTGGTTTCTGTTGAAGTTCCTCTGTTGCGAGAATGATAAAATTGCTACTAATGTGATGACAGGTTGTTGATGCACCTGAAATCTTAACCGTGCTTGGGAAGATTCCATTCCTTTCTGAGTTCCTGAACTCCTTGTACGAGTGCCAGTACAAGGCGTTTTTCTCAGCATTTGGTGAGTATAATACAGTGACCAGATTCACTTACTGAACTGTTTTATCTGTGTACTCATTTTGGTTGTTTTGTCTCTGTGTGCTCCATTATTGTGTGTATTTTTTCTCAGCTGGAATGGCAGAGCAAATAAAGTTCGACCGTTATTTGAACCCACATTTCCGATTCTACATGAGGGAAGTGAGAACGGTGGTGTACTCTCAGTTTTTAGAATCTTACAAGAGCGTTACTGTCGATGCGATGGCAAATGCGTTTGGTGTTTCGGTTGATTTCATTGATCAGTAAGCAAGCACACTAACAAACGCTCGATTACATTCTTCAGTATATTGTAGTGTTATCAGCTCTTTCTTTAGAAGCGATGAAGCAACGTAGTCATACAAAGTTAGAATCTAACTGTCTCATGTATAACTTTTTGTTATATCCAGGGAGCTGTCACGCTTCATAGCAGCTGGGAAGCTACACTGCAAGATAGACAAGGTGGCAGGTGTATTGGAGACAAACCGTCCAGATGCAAAGAATGCGCTTTACCAGGCAACGATCAAGCAAGGGGATTTCTTGCTTAACAGGATCCAGAAGCTCTCTCGAGTCATTGATCTGTGAGCCATGATGTCACACATGTTTCTGTTTCTATTTTTTTTTCTTCAGAATTGCAACTTGGAAACTCAGACGGTAGAATCCTAAGTTGTAAGAAACAATATTCGACATCAATACTAGTCGGTTCTCTTGTCTCTGTAGACTCTAGTTGATTTGTTTAATTATCAGTGATGAATTCCCGAGGAACAAAGAGCTTTTTATTTTATTTTTTGACACCAAGTAAATTAGTTGGCCATACAAAAACATAAAAAGAAAATGGTAGAGAAAAATGGTTCCAGTATTGAGAATCAACAAAATGCATGACTCAAATAAACATTCATCTGGTTTATCAAATCTTTGATGATCTCAATTCCTCTCGTCTTTTTAGATTAAAAGCTTAAAGAAATATATATCTATTTTATGTTAATTACATTTTATTTTGGAAAAACAGATTTATTAATATACATAAAATGTTTTTATTTATAAATAAATACATCAAAATGGTTAATAAAAATGGTTAATGTAGTTAAAAATGGTTAATATAGTTAAAAATTATTAATTGATGAATATATTATATAACAATAATTTGATTGGTCTTATATCCATATTCATTTATAATATGAACAATTAATAAATTACAGACAATTAAAAACGGTTGGTTTATCATTTATTACAAACCGAATATATAACATGTTTATGCAAGTTATGAGTAGACCTCATAACGTGAATATTGTAGCGACTTATGATTATACTAATTGGCTGTATAAGCATTTGCTCTCCGGCAATAAAAGGGTTGAAATTAGAAGGTAAAATGATATATATCCTTTAATGATTGATTAGTATATGCTAATCTAATACATGGTCTTGAAACACATTATGCAATGTCTTCATAGATTTTTTTGCTCTAAGCCTAATGGTTCCACAAAATGGGAATGTCATCAAGCTCGCTTAACCAGCTGCAGTGCAGGGAAGAACTCTGCCAATAAGCCGTGAGCTCTTGTTGTTCTGTGTCTCTCCCTGACCCTATAAGACATCAACGAACCATTATACTTTTCCCTACTAGTTCAGACTAAACTGATGGTATATATGTTTACCTTGGCTAGTGGAGTCCTCCTCCAACACAACACATCATTGTCATCTTCTGGTCTGCACAAAGTCAGAGGCAGTGCATCCTTCAGTAACTATCCAAGACACATAACAACTTAATATTGAATTACAATCTATATTACCATCTTTTACCTTTTGTCATCTTGAGGCATGTGTGGAGTACACATAATAGAATATACATCGCCTTGATCACTTGCACTGCTCATCCGCGACGATGCATTGGCTGAAGAACGTACACTTCGAGCCCTCAAGACATTTCCTTGGCAACTTCTCAGAGAATTTGTAACTTCAGGTGAGTGATCAGAGTCGGTTATAGTAGTCAGGTAAGACTTGTGTAGCATTCTACGAGAACAACTGAAAAGTCCAAAGAAAAGACTTGCTGCTGCTTTAGCACTCTTTGGTGGAGAACACGCAGAGATAACAAGGTTCATGCGAATCTCAACATTGTATCCTAACACGGTTTGGAATGAGTCTGCAATCATTTTCCATGATTTCTCAGCTCTTGTTACATGCTGAGGTGTGTAGAATTCTAACTCCGCTATTGCCACGTTTGAACCTGAAAACATATGGATTTACAGCTGCTTTCAAGATACATACCACACTTGAATTTATAGGAGTCTCTTGGGAACAAATAAGTTACCTTTGTCAATAGTAAGTGAAGTTAATCTCCCTCGTTTCCACAAGAATCTCTTCAGTGAATCCGAAAAGCACAACTCTGTGACCGTTTTCCACACTGTTTCAACTGTTTCACCACAGTTTATTTCCTGACACTCCTCGGTTTGTTTAACCACATCACCAGGACAATCTGATGATGTACTGGAGCGGTCACCGTCTAAAAAAAAGGGAACCAAGGTCAGTTAGCAACCAAGAAAACATGAAATAGTGAAAAGACATTACAAATCAAAAGACCTTTGCTTCTTTGGCTTCTTAAACACAATTCATTCTCATTTGGTGCGTAAGAAGACGAGTCGGTGTTGCTAAGTTGCAGCAGTGCAACAGTGAGCCAGGTTGTCTGGTTTTTCGATGCTCTCAAGTGTTTCTCAGCGTCAGATAGTATCTTCAATGCATTACTCAGTTTCTGCATTTCTTCTTCAGCTGTATAATATAACATATGATAAAAGTGTTAGGACACTTTCAATTTGAAGCCGTTATTGCATTTGGGTGCTTACAGGTATGCCTTGTAAGAAACCGAAGTCTGGTTGCTGAACTATTTTCTTGAGATTTTCCAACAATAATGTCCATAATGACATTAGCTAGCTGTGAAATAAGCTGCATTGGATCTATTTTGGATCTCATAAGCTCCCTCGCCCTTATAACCGTGTTTGAAGTATCAGAAGACAATGCAAGATCAAGCAGATCAAGCAACTCATCATCAGAAACAACCCCAATCTGCAAAATGAAATAAAGTGTGATTTTTATTCTCAAGACAATGGTGTTTAATAATCTAAAGAAAGATGTGTAGTAAACTTACAAGCTTGTAGGCCAAAGATGTAGTTATTCTTTTACCGAGCAAGCTTAACTGATCAAGCATTATCTCAGCATCCCTAAGCGAACCATCAGATTTAGAAGCAATGAAATCAACTGCACCCTGATCAAAATCAATACCTTCTTCCATACAAATCTTTGCCAGCTTACTAGATATATCCGCATCGCATACTTTGGAGAAATGATACTTCTGAGACCGTGAGAGCACGTTACGTGGTAGCTTCTCTAGCTCTGATGTGACCAAAATAAAAACTGAATGCTGAGAGAGATTATCCAAACTGTTCAAGAGCGTACCCCAAGTTTCTTGACTTAGTAACTGACACTCATCGATGATGAACACCTTAAATCTAGATGAAACAGGAGGAAGAGAAGCACTTTTGATGAAAGACCTGAGGTAGCTAGGCCGGTTCAGCTTAGCAGAATCCATTTCCTTCACGTCCATGCTTCTTCCCGACAAGTTGCATTCACTACACGAGCCGCATGGTCTGCTATGAGCAGCTTGTGAAAGGCAGTTCAAAGCAGCAGCAAATATCTTAGAGGTTGAAGTTTTACCAGTTCCGCGAGGACCGTGGAAGAGGTAAACAGAAGTGATCCTTCCTCTCAAAATGGTGCTCAAGAGACACTTCACTACAACTTCTTGTCCAACTAACTCGTCAAAAGACTTCGGTCTGAACTTCTGACTTAGACTCCTTGACACAGTCTCGTGACTCCTCGGTGTAACAACATTACTCTCACCGTTACTAGATAGCAAAGGATACTCTTCTACATCAGAGGACTGGTTTGATCCTCTGTACCTCGGCGTTCTTGACCAGCAATAGGTTATTCCACAGCCACGGTTACTACATTCATTCGCAAAATCAACATCTTCATCTCCATAGCTATGATTTGTTGACGTCATTGGACTACCTACATGGCTACCATATTCACCAACCGAGCTAGCTAGCTTTGTGGAATAGCCTGAAGGCACATTACATGCCAACTCTCTACCTTTAACCGATAAATCACCACAAGATCTTTCACTTGAAGGCGATTTACTCCTCAAGCATGCGTCTCTTTCTCCATTAAGCACCCTGTTGCTCAACTTGTGAAGATCACAACCATTCTCTAGCTCCTCCATGATCGAGTATGATTCATAAGGAACCAAACCCGCATGACTATCATCATCAGCCTTGCAAGCATCATCATCGTTGTTCACGAACTGAAGTGAGATCCCGTTGTTGGAAGCAGTTTCCCATTTGACGTTTTCGAGCAAAGAGGCAAACTTGCTCATTGAATTGGTACATGGATCTCTTAGAGACCGAACCCTTCTAAGAGCCACAAGCGTTCTTGTGATGGGTACATCTAACGAATGCCTCCTTACTTCCCCCATTTTCCAAAAAGCAATCCCAAACTCAGACACAAACTCTCTCTCTCTCTTCCTCTTTCTCTCCTGAAACTTCAAGATCAGAAACCCATCAACTCTTGCCTGATAATGACTGTAAAGTTAGTGACTTTCTGCAACATTTAAGCATGAAAGAAGCCGAAAAAGAGCAAAACCATAGGTCAAACCCAACCAAACATTTTAGTAAGTAAAAAAAAGCTCAAGTAGAAGCTAGCTAAACGATGAAAATGTAGTAACACAAAAACAGATGGGAACAAATATTAAATATAAACAGTCACAGAGCTCAAAAAACAGAGACCCCAGATAGGCTATGTAAAAACAAGACTTGGAATGGTTTATTATAACTATGAAATGAAGAAACGACAAACCCAAACGTCAAGATTGGGGAATACCAATGTGTATTGAACGGAGTAGAGTACAATGTGGAGAATACAAAACCCTAAAACCCTCTTGAAAGATGGTGAAGAAGAAGTTGGTGGTAAAATGGTAAATAAGAGTTATGGTGAGAGAGAGAGAGAGAGAGGGGTGATAATAAATAATAGTAATAATAATAAAAAGAGGTATGTGGATAGAGATAGAGAGAAGGGAGAGACATATGTTAGGGGTAGGAGGAGGGCAGTGATTTTTGCAGAGAAAGGTGGCGCCTTGGGACAGAGAGCCAACCAGTGAGAAGGAGAGAGAGAGAAAGAAAAGAAGAAAGAGTTTTTTTGCTTCATTTAAGATTCGTTCGGCGGTTTCAGTTTATATGAGTGTTCTTTGGCTTTCGTGACGAAACAAACAGAACACAACTCTACTTACTTCGTGTGGTCCGCTCCTCTGTCACGTTTTTGACTCTACGCACCTCTCTACTCACGTGTTCTACCAATTTATTTCAGAATCCAATAATTTATTTTACTATTATGGAATTCATCATCTTGTCGAAACAATTAAATTATTTATCATCTTTTTGACGAGACCAGACACAAGACTTTTTTTTTTTAACTCACCAGACACAAGACTACAGTATCCTATTTTAATGTTTTGTATGATGTCTCGTTTCTTATTTTAGGTGTTTTTACTATCAATAATTTTACTTTCTAATATTGTCATCGATATAGCATTATTTCAACATTAATTAGGCTTTAAGTAAAATACTCCCTCCGTTCCTAAATATAAGATGTTTAGAAGAGTTTTTATGTTTCAATATATAAGATGTTCTCATATTTCTAGGTAACTTTGATTTTATCAAAAACTGTGTAACCAATCAAATTTAATAGTTTCATTTTGTAATTGGTCAAATAATTTTTAGTTTATATTTTAATAATATCTTTTAGATAAAAAACAACTTTCTTAATATGTGTGTTTATCTAAAAAATCTTATATCTACGAACAGAGGGAGTATTATCATTGAAAATCATGCATCAGCACTAAGCTATAGAGAGTTCACAGCTTTCAAAAAAAAAAGCTATAGAGAGTTCACAGCTTTCAAAAAAAAAAGCTATAGAGAGTTCACAGCATCATTATTCCGATCTTACTTGAAGATGATTTATGTCTTGAATGTAATATAGTTAATGGTATTCCATTAAACTTGCATTTTTTTGTCAAAAAAAAAATTAGCAATTTCTTTTTTATAATTTGAGGTATCTGGTGTATCATTCTCAACTAATTAATCTTTTTAGAGGTATATTAATCTTAATCAGAAAGACTTAATTGTTTACAATGAAAATTAAATATTTATATCGTCTACCTTCATAAATGGATAAATCAAAGTTTGAAAAATTTCAAATCTGACGTGTTTAATACTTTTGTAAACCCAATATACCAGTGGTAACAAATTTTGCAAGAAAAAAATCAAAACTTCTAGAATTTGTGGCATATTCTTTAGATTTTTACAACTTGTTCAAAATGTCATAATAGCATTATTTCACATCACACATATTTTCAGCTCTCTTAATAATATTTATTTAATATTTAGGTAATATATTTTATCCTTGAGAAGTCTTATTTCAAAGAATACTTTAGGCACAAATATTCTCCGGATTTGACATAAAAGACATAGATAATGCTTATACCTTGTTTTAGAGTGTATGAAAACATCCGGTTAACTCCATCAAATGTAACTACTGGTTAATGGTAAACCAATTATAAACCTCATGTTTTGTATAAAAAGATTGTATTGGGACATAACATGTTCAACCGTTAAGATGGATAACAAGCAAACGAATGAGTAACCAAACAACTTTTTCCTCTTTGTCTTTGTTTGTTCAGCTCAACTAACATAAGTACTTTATAAATCCTTACGGAGTTACAGACAACAACAAAACTCGCTGTTTCTTAACTTTCTTGTAGATTACTTCTTTTTCTGCTCTCTATAATAAATTGCTTTTTACTAAAATGGAAAATCGTCCTCCAACTACACCAAGTATTTGGTATGCATTGAATGTATGAACTTTGTGTCGGTTACATCATGGATTCAAACAATTAATTGTCTCTCAATGCATCTAAGAATGTCCTACGTCTTCCTTTGTAACAGAGCAACCTTAAAGAGCCCAAGTCATAAGTTATACCAAGCTTTGGCATGTAAGAAAAAACTATACAAAGATAAAAAAAGAGAAAATTGGTTCATCTAGAAGATTGGTTAAGGTCTGAAACCAAGAGCAAGAAAAAAAGAGTCAATGTTCAGGTCTTGCTAGAAGAGAGTAAACGCGAGAGTGAAGTGCAATTTTTTTTTGTCAACTTCATATATATTGAAGTGCAATCTTTTTGATGACTTTCCATTTTAATCTTATCAACTAATGGGCTTTTACTATATATCAGTCTGCCCAGCCGGTCCACTAGGGTCTTAAGACTTTCAAAAATTTGTTTCCTAAATTCTTATGACTTAAATACCGAACTTAATAGTATTCTTCATACTGTATATAAAAGCTTCTGCAGATGCCTTTTTCTGGAGATGAAAGACCAAAACGATGACCGGTTGTTTTCCATTCTTAGCTATCTGGCATTTATAGTTTGGACTCAAATAAAGTAGATTGTTGGAAAGAGTGTACTCAGGGGCGAGTGTTAATTTTCTTGTGATATGAGTCGCATATCCAAACGGAACTCAACAACATAATGTTTGTAGAAACATGGTTAAAACATATGCCCTCTTGTTTTGTTCTACTGATAGTATGTTAAAAGAATGCTACCTAGATGATGGGTATCTATGAAATAATGGATATTTAATAAAAATTCAATGTTTGCATTGTATTGTTATAATTGCTAGAGACTAAAAAATTAACATGATGTCTGCATAGAAAAATAAAATTCTATATTTCAAATGACGAAAACAAAACTCATCCAACTCCTTTAATATGAGATGTAAAACAACGTATTTCCTTTTATGCTTCTCAATATGTAGAGGAATGGAATGGAATAGAATCCTTCTAAGTTGTATAGCTAACTTATCCCCTCAAAAAGGATGCGGCGCTCCCAAGCACACTTATCGAAGCCCTAAAATCAGCCATGGATTCCGACGCCGGCAGCTCCACAGCTCGCCGGCGTCGCTGCTTCTCGTCTTACTCTGCTTCTTCCTTTCCTGTTTTTTTCTTTTATGCTAATGTGCTTCATGGATCTCTCGAGGTGTTGGGTTTTGTGGTTCTTTCCGCCGTTGATGGTCTCGCTCGCCGTCGATGCTACCACGCCAAAGCCCTTTGTATCCTGGTTCTCACTTGTAACCCTCTTCAGCTATTACCATCAACTCATGTTTCAGATCTATGTTTAACTACTTGTGTGTGTGGGAGTCCATACTTATCCTGGTGGTTTGAACTGAAACATCTTCTCTCTGGCTGTATGGTTGGATTCAAGGTACTCACTAGTTTTCTCTCTTCGCCTTGTTCTATTATCCTGATTTCGTTTGTAGATTTGGTCACTGGTGTTTGTGGGGTTCCACTTCTATCTTGGCGACCAGAGCTGGAATCACAAAACGCTCTCTCCGTTTCCATCCCTATCCCCATCACGACAGCATTTTGTCTTGACAGCCACAGCCATCCCCTCTGTTTCAACGAGGACTACGGCCCTTCTCCGACCTGTCTCACTAGTCACTTGAAACCTTCATGTTCACCGCAAGCAAGTTCTGCGAGTTTTGACGGTTGGGGGTTCCCACCGCGAACACCACCTGCAGCTGTTCACACTGACGCTTTCTCATTCTCTCTAAGCTTGTTAGTCTTCATTGACCTGAGACTCGACTCTGTTCTGGGTAAACTCTCTTGTTTCCAACACAGTAATGTTGTAGCGGAAAGTTTCTGCCTGTGTTCAGTTATTGTCTTCATGGAAGCTATCGTCAAGTTCAGTCCTTTGTCAGTCTGGATAAAGCCACAAATGGTAGGATCAAAAGGATATACTTTACTCCTTGGTGCAATCTTTGGAGGATTTTCAAATTTTTCAAGCATAGCTCACCATCAAATCTTAACTCCAACAAGAGCAAATATCAGTCAAGTTCTATTTTTAAGTTGGAGTCTATCAAAGCTTGAAGATTGTAGTCCCTTAGCTATTTTCTCAATAAAAGCTAGCCAAACTTTCTCATGTCGGGGCCATGAGAGACCACTTTCCATCCTCCTCCTCTTTGTAGGAGTGACAACTTCCATCAAAATACTTCTTCGTGAGAAGGACTCTTTCCTTGGCTATGTAGCCAACGGCCTTTGTCGACTTCCTTACCGTTTGATGCCTTATGTGATGGTTCGTTTGGGACCGGAAGGCACAATGATACTCAATCCGATGAGAATCGAGGTGATGAAGCGTTCAACATCACAATATACAACGACTATTCCTGTTGAAGAATTTGAAGGACGATGTAATCTCTCTAGTAGCTTACTTGTATGTGGCACCTTTGAACTTTCTTTCGACTTGTTATCAAGTTTGCCTAAGCTTGTGTCTTTATCTTTCTTTTGCCTTGTACTGAATGTATCCATTAGGATCGCACATCAACTTTTGGATGTTGCATTTATCTTTGTAATCGGCTAAATTTTTATGAATGAAATATGTTGTGTTAAAAAAAAAAAAAGAATCCTTCTAAGTTGTTGTACGTTACCAAAACTTGGATTCAATCAAGATTCCGTTGTATACAAGTAAGTAATCATTTGGGTCCATAACTATGAAAAGGATTTATAGTGAATGTGCCACGTAGTATATTTGTGAGTGGATGCCATAAGATTATTACTTTTGTGTTCAAATTATCGGCGAACTTTACGGACAAAAATGACTAAACAAAAAGAAAGAAGGATAATGTCGAGCATGCAATATAGTTGTCTACGTTGCTCTCCAAACAATAATAAGTGTTGGGAGCCATGTGCTCTTGTGACTCAAGTCTTCACTGTCATTGTCAAATTTATTTTTATGATCAAATCTTGTTGGTAGAGTGAAGGTGAAGAATGAAGATTTTGTTGAGCGGTCCTCTCTCCTTGGTTGATTCCCACTATTCCATTAATTTTCTAATAAGCTCACTCACTTTTATATTTGATTTGCGTTATGAACAAGGGTATATATTGATTCACATGAAAAAATGCTAAGGTAGCAGAAATACTTAGCAGAAAATAAATTTACATATTAAATTAGATGAACTTCGAACTTCAAACCAAATTGACAATAATTGAATTGATCAGTTTTATGTATATACTAGTTAAAAGCTTTTTTAATTTCCGATGCCAATATTTGTCCATCATACGCTTCTTCGAAATAGTGGTTTATTAATTTTGAAATGTTGGACATAGATTGAGAGGATAATTTTGAACTAGATCGATATGAAAAAATGTGGACTATGTAGATCATATTCTAATATGATATTAAATTGATAAACTTCTAATTTGAGATTTTCTTCATGCCGACAAAGTATAGCTATATTCATTACATTTCGTTGTTGTTAACAAAATATACTATAATTATTTTCTAGTGACATGATTAAAGGGGTTCTTATGAGGTTTTTAGGAGATATATCTTATAAATAGTGTAAGAATCGGTTTCAAAAGTTATTAATTAAGAACTGATTTTTGTGGGTTTTTTTGTACTGTTTGCAAGCTTCACTGACACGTGCCGGTCTGCAATTGGTTCGTTTTTAATAATTTTTTTAAAGTAAAAAAAAATAATTAAAAACCTCAATTGGTGTTCTAAGAGTTAATTATGATCTTAAACTACCAAAATAACCTAAAAACTGAAAGGAATCCCGTAAAATCTGCAAATCACGAGGCCTTACATGTCCCACTTATTCTTTCACTTTACGTCTCTCCAATGCTTTCCAAATTAACCTATCATTACCAGTCCCTATTAACTAATGACTTTTACAGCATAGATTCGTATCTCATTTCCCTGCCGTGACTGGTGCATTGAGAGACGTTTTCACATCCTTTTCACAAACACGAATCATAAAGAAAATAGCTGAAACTAATTTATCTACAGTAAATAGTAAAAGAGGAAGAAGAAAATTTGTATATCAACAGAGTATGAAACAGAGAAAAACAAAAACTATATATTCAAAAACAATCATATAACTCTAAAACTATATCAACGAGTATTATCTTTGATGGAATCACTCGACTAATTACATGGCTTGTCCCTACAATTTTCTTTTTCATAATCTCATTCTATAGATTTTGTTTTTTTCCGATACTCAATTACTTGACATGTTCTGTCGGTTTATCTTCGCTTTTCGTGGACATTTTACCTAACATGTTGCTATAGTATATGGTTGAGACTCGAGAGTTAGGTCTCAGAACAACTAAATGCTTTGTTCTGGAATAACGGTTCCGTACGGACATTTTCAATGTATATTACATGTAACTATATATCATGAATATATAAGACAATGATTAACCGAAAGTTCTTAAGGTGCGGTTCTTAGCAGAAGTTAAGAAACGATTTTTTAACTTCCACTAACAACCCCACCTTAAGAATCTTTGGTTAATTATGCTCTAAGGTTACATCTACAACCTAAAAGTGAAGCATGAGGAAAGAAAAAAATGCAATCTATAGGCATTATCTATTCGCATTGTTATAACTTATAGTAAGTGGTTATATGGTTTACAACTTTACATAAATATCTCAAACTTATGTAAAATTTATTTTGAGTGAAAACTGCTATAAATTGATACTTTTCTGTTGGTTTGACATCCTATAATACATTGAGCTTTTTTTGTCTGGATTTGTTATCAACAAGAATGGTTACTAGTAACTACGTTTGTATCCTTATTATTACCCAAACCAACCTCCTATTGTTCTATTCAGCTAAACATATCAAGTGGGACTTATTTGAAAAGTACAACATTTTCGACCTAATTATTAGTCTGGAGTGTTTGGTTTAATCTTTAGTGTCGGCATTTTAGCTTATGGAAGGTTTTAATTGTAATGTGTGTCAGCATTCAATTGGTTCATCCTGAGCATTATTATATAAGTTTTTTGTTACTAAAGAAGAAATAAAAAGAGTGGGACCAAAACCGAAAATTTAAATAACAAAAGGTCCTTTACATTGTTTTATATAAACCCCCCAAAGTTTCATCTTCTCTCTATTCCCACTCAAAACTTCTTTCCTCCATCTTTGTTTCCCTCTTCTCTCACTTAGTCTTGTACTCTGTACTGTTATCATACCAAAAAAACACAGAGAGAAGAAAAATGCAGACGAAGAAGCTCTTAATCTCCATAGTCTCCTTTCTTCTCTATGCTCAATTGATCTTATCTTCACCAGTTCCAGACCCAGAAGCTGTTGTCGAAGAAGTTCACAAGTACGAATCTTTCTTTCACATTTCTACTTACCCACATTTTACATGAAACCCAACTTCTCATTTAACTTGTCTCTGTTCACAAGTCCGAAAAGAAACCAAATCTCAGCTTACTATTACAAAAGATTCGTCTTCTGACTATAAAAAAGCAAACTTTACACTAACTCTCTGTTTTTTTTAATTGAAAAAATGCCATAAAGTCTCTAACTTTATGTCTGTTTCTCTCTGTTTCAGGAGCATCAACGCGTCGGTTGCAGCACGGAGGAAGTTAGGTTACCTCTCATGCACAACCGGTAACCCAATCGACGACTGCTGGCGATGCGACCCACACTGGGAAAACCACCGTCAACGTCTCGCCGACTGCGCCATCGGCTTCGGCAAAAACGCCATCGGCGGCAGAGACGGCCGCATCTACGTGGTCACCGACTCAGGAAACGACGACCCAGTAACCCCCAAACCCGGAACCTTAAGACACGCCGTGGTCCAAGACGAGCCGCTCTGGATCATCTTCCAACGCGACATGACCATTCGTCTCAAAGAAGAGCTGATCATGAACTCTTTCAAGACCATAGACGGTCGTGGCGCCTCCGTACACATCGCTGGTGGGCCTTGTATGACGATCCAGTACGTGACCAACATCATCATCCACGGGGTTCATATACATGATTGCAAGCAAGGTGGGAACGCTATGGTGCGGAGCTCACCACGGCATTACGGGTGGAGAACGGTGTCGGATGGTGATGGTGTGTCCATCTTTGGAGGCAGTCATGTTTGGGTTGATCACTGCTCGTTGTCTAACTGTGAAGATGGGCTTATTGATGCTATAATGGGCTCCACGGCGATTACTTTGTCTAATAATTACATGACGCATCATGATAAGGTTATGTTGCTTGGTCATAGTGATACTTACGCTCGTGACAAGAACATGCAGATTACTATTGCTTTTAACCATTTTGGTGAAGGGCTTGTTCAAAGAATGCCAAGGTAACAAAAACATAAGATTTGAATATTTCTTTTAGTTAGTTAATGTGATTTTTGGCTTAATGTTTGGGACCAATGATTGATGTGTGTAGGTGTAGACATGGTTACTTCCATGTGGTGAACAATGACTATACACATTGGGAGATGTATGCGATTGGTGGAAGTGCTAATCCTACTATCAATAGTCAAGGGAATAGGTTTGTGGCTCCGAATATTAGATTCAGCAAAGAAGTGACTAAGCATGAGGATGCACCAGAGAGTGAGTGGAAGAGCTGGAACTGGAGATCATCTGGTGATTTGTTGCTAAACGGTGCGTTTTTCACGCCTTCAGGTGGTGCTGCGTCGTCTAGCTATGCCAAGGCCTCGAGTCTTGGAGCTAGACCGTCTTCTCTAGTTGGACCGTTGACGGTGGGTTCTGGTGCACTGAATTGCCGTAAGGGTTCTCGTTGCTGATTATGGTCTTAAGTTTCTTTAGCTCAATTAATATAGAAAAGGCAATTAAAGCAATCAATTAAGGGGCTAAATGTTCCCATTAGTTTACTCTCTTTATGATTTTACTTCTTTATGGGGTAAAATTAAGGAGAATACAACCTCTGGCTGTTCTGCTCTTAGGACCCTTGTAAGGATTCTCTGTTTGAAGGAGTCTTTTATTAGGAGGTTGGAGTGTAGGAACAAGTGCAGATGTGTTGATCTTTGATATTAATATAATTTATGTGTTTCTCCTGAATCTCTGTCTATTTTAGTGATGAACACAAGCAGCCTTATAGCCATATAGAACCACTCATTCAGAAGTTTGGAATGTTATGTAAAATGGGCAAACTCTCTTTTGAGTCAAAGTTGTTTGAGCCAGTCAATGTTTGACCAAAGCCTCGACTTTTTTCACTCTGGTCGATGCATCGACTGCGGTTATAAATAAAGAAAGTAACCCTTCAAAATAAGAAAAAAAGCATGTGACCGTGCGAGAACAGAAAAAAATGGTGAGATTTGAAGAAAACATTGGAATAGGAAAAAGGAAAAATAACCCAAAAAGAAGATTGAAAAAGTCATGAGTCTCAGCAGCCCTACTTTTAATGGAGTGGTCTCGTATTTGTGTTGACTACTCTCCACTGATTGTGGATATATTTCAAATTTTGAAATCTTATTACAACTAAAATAACTAACCAATGTATCTGTTTTTTCTCCAAATAACTAACCAATATAATACACTTCTTTCCGTGGCCATGTCATGTCACATGTGCTGCATATTAACTCATGAAAGAAAAGAAGAAATATAAAAGATTCTGTGGTTACTGGTCGCAACAAACGATGTGATGCAGTGGGTATTGTGTAGCAGGTTCGAATTGGCAAGCCAGTATTTAATAAATTATGTGAATATAAAGTTACAATTTTTCAGTATTAAGTTATATCTTCCTAAAACTTGTTTCTGAAATGAGAAGTTCGAAGTTTGTGTTACAACTTCAATGAAGATCATATTACATTCTTCTGATATGAGAAGTTTGAACTTGTATTACATATGTCTTTTAATTATTTCCTTCATACTTGCAATAGCCTTGTAGATATAGAGGCAATTCAAGATAGAATGTGTGTGCTTAACATTCCATTAAGAGAGTTTAAAAAGGAAGAAAACAACAACCATTTTTGTTCAGAAGAAGACTATTAGTGGCGGGTGTAATGCATATCAAATCACAAAAACGGTGCTAGCTCATTGCAATATACAAAACTCAAATGCTTGCAAATCAAATTTAAAGCATTGACTTAACCACTATATTATGATTTCTCATCGACAAATATAACCACCACACAACTCAATTTATGAAACAAATTATAAAATATACTCCATCCAGTTTTCTTTTAAATATCATTTTAATTTTTTTCACACGAAATAGAAAATAATTAAAATGTTTTTGTGTTTTTATTAATTACATCCAGTTTACCAATAATATTTTAAATAAATAAAACTATTTATAAAATCAATACAATTTATAATTAATATTAAAATAAAAAATAATATAATTAACACTAAAATTTTAAAATAATATTTTTATGTAACAAAAAATGTTAAAATGACACTTAAAAAAAAATATAGGAATAAATCCTATAACAAAAATTATGGCTAAAATCTGAAAAATATTTATTATATTTTGCATTAATAATTTTTGAGTTCATTTTATCTAAAACATTTTTTTTTCCTCTTGCTGTCTTGGCCCTCCTTATCCGTATCTCTCCCACCGTTCTAAAACCCTTCATTCCTTTTTTTTTTTTCACACTTCTTTCTCTTCTCTCACAATTCTCCAATGGCTTCTTCAATAGTAACCTCAAGCCTGAGGCCTTTAGCCATGGCTGATACTTCCTCTTCAACTATTTTCTCCCACCCTTCAATCTCCACAATCTACTCCTCCTCCAAAACTCACTCCTCCCTCTTCACCAAACGCACTAACCTCCCGCTCTCTTTCTCCCGCTTCTCCCTCTCTCTCAAATCCAAAACCCATCCAAAGAAGTCACCTTTTGTTACCTTAGTTGCCGAGACTTCGGATTGGTCTCAGCAAGACGGGGAAGAAGAAGATGGGAGCTCATCGGTCGCCGTTGAGGAGAGCGACCCAGAAGCTACGTTTTCGGAAGGGGAAGGAGATGTGAGCGAAGGTGGAGACTTTCCGGAGCCACCGGAAGAAGCAAAGCTCTTCGTTGGAAACTTGGCTTACGACGTTGACAGCCAGGCCTTGGCTATGCTCTTTGAGCAAGCTGGTACAGTTGAAATCGCCGAGGTGAGTTTAGTTTCATTCTTGTATGTTCTGTGCATTGCAATTTGCATCATATTATGACTCAAATGAATGAGAGAAAAGTAAAGTTCTTAAGCTTTGTAAGTGTTTGGAGCATCTCTGGTTTGAAATAGTTACTGCAGTGTTCAAAATTGTGTTGATTGAATCTGTATCTGTTGATATTAGATGGAACATTCATACTAACTTGTTCCTTTGGATTCTTGTGGTTGAAGGTTATATACAATAGGGAAACCGACCAGAGTCGTGGGTTTGGATTTGTGACAATGAGTACGGTTGAAGAAGCTGAAACAGCTGTTGAGAAGTTTAACCGTTATGTAAGTTTATATGTGTAAGGGATGTTGTTCCTATGGTTTTGGCTCATAAGTGGCATTGTCTGTTCTTAATCCAACCAAAGTTTTAGTCTTTCTTCTCTTAGAAAGCAGGTTTTGTCTTTGCATTATCTCAATTGTTTGCTACCTATATTCATTTGTTGTATTTGCATTGAAATGTTGTGTCTTGAGACATTTTGGCAACTGAGTTGAGTTGGGTTTTGTTCTGTCAGGATCTAAACGGACGGCTTTTGACAGTAAACAAGGCAGCTCCCAGAGGATCACGTCCAGAACGCCAACCACGGGTATATGAACCTGCATTCAGAGTGTATGTTGGAAACCTACCGTGGGATGTGGACAACGGTCGTCTAGAACAAGTTTTCAGTGAGCATGGAAAAGTTGTGGAAGCTAGAGTGATTTTTGACCGTGAGACAGGTCGTTCACGTGGATTTGGTTTTGTGACAATGTCTAGTGAGACTGAACTCAATGATGCCGTCGCTGCTCTTGATGGACAGGTACACTCACTGTTCCTCATCTATGCTAATGCAGTTTAAAATGATTTTGCGATGTTCAATTCCTCCTTGTGTCTTGTGTTTGCAGAACATGGAGGGTAGAGCAATCAGAGTGAATGTAGCGGAGGAGCGTCCAAGGCGTGGATTTTAAGGACTGAGATCTCTCTGTAGCCTGTCTCTCTCTCTCTCTTTCTATCTCTTTCATTTTGTTTAGACGAAATTCTTACACTCTTTGGTGATTGTTTTTGCGGGGTCAGAACTCTGAATGCGAAGCTTCTTCTAAGTTCTAATGTAATTTGTATCATTATTTCTCCTTGACTGTCTATCCAGTGTCATTCCTTGTCAGTGTTTTAAATATTAGCAACAAGGAGCTTCACCACAAACACGCCAAATAGTGAAAAGCTTCTATAGCAAAGCACTGCCTTCCAAATCATCATCTTGTTTGCAGTGAAGGATAGTTGAGCAATATATTCATCAAAGGTTAAAAGAATGTTCAAGTCCAGTATGTGATGGGCCTAAAAATTTGTGTCTCCTAATTGGAGGGGCCTCAGTATTGTAAGCTCAAGAATGTTAAGAGTTTGAAGCAGCTGGACGAGAAGACGATTCACGTATCTTTTAAGGGTTACTTAACTTAGTTTTTGAGGAGGTGACATGGCACCGAAAAAAGAAGTCTCTCTGAAGAATATGAAAAGATTCAGAAGTATATAAAAGAGAGGAACCTAAAAAAGAACAATAGAATTGTTCAAATTTTTTTTAATAAAGCATATCAATTGTGAAATTACGCTTAATCTTAAATCTTTCATATACCATCTTTCTAGGTTTTATAAATGCGTCCGTGCATAATATGTCATTGTCAAGGTAGTATTTAGCAGCCGGTCTGTCAAATATAAGCTAACCCACGAGCTACAACTATCTATAAAATGAGCTAAGCCTTGATTAGAGATTGAGAACGTGAGATATATCTAAACTAAGTTATAACATTAAGACATAATGAGAACAGAGAGAAAATGTGTTTTTAAGTTCTATGAAAAAGTTCATTTATCTGCGGATAAGATCGTGATTGTCTATATATGTATATTAACTTATCAGAAACTTAGGCATATAAGTTCCTATCTACTTACTAGCAAAGGTCGTAAAAAATATTCTGAAACAAATGATTTGATTCAGTTCATCATGATAGCAGATTTGATTTGAAGAGATAAACACTAACTAAAATAAAATAAAAAAGATAGTAAACAATAAGCAAAAAGGGTCTCGATCGTGCTCGTGAAGTCGCTTTTATCATAATATGAAAATGCGACACTTGTCGGGATACAAGAAAAAGAATGGTCCATATGTTGATGGCATGTGTAAACAGGCTAAACATCATAAGAAATAATAGACGCAAAACAAAGGACAAAGATGAACACAAAGTGTAGGAGAATAGAGCGACATTGATGATTCATTTCTCGGCCAGATCTCTGTCTTGGAACTTTCTTTCATTCTCCATTATCCTCAACCTTGGCTCTTAGCTTCTCGACCAGACATCTCCATTGATCTGCACACTTGTCTCTTTGCCCTCCTCTATTAATTTACTTTTAGACCCAATGATCCATCGCCAACGTTTTATAATAACAATATTATTGACTATTAATACTTATTATTAGTGTTATTATTAGAACATTTCTAATTTTTCTCTATATTGCATTATAAAGTGGATTTACTTGAATGTATATTTACATAAAAATGCTGTTTTACTTCTAAATATAGAGGCAAACAAAACATTATTCTTTTTTTTTTAAATCTAAAATAGATGAATTCTAGTATGGATATATCGATTAGAGTATGGCACTTTACTACAATAGTTTTTTTTCTATTTTAGAAGAAAATATAATTTTTAAAATAAGTGGTTTTACACATTCCAAATAAAAATGAAAATGTTAATTGCATCAGAAGAGGTTAGTTATATTTACTGAAACTATGTAACATTCTTTTTTTTTTTTAATGAAATGTCAAACTATTGATCAAATGAAAGAATGTTTATGTACATAACCTATGAATTTGTGTAAAGAATGAAACACATCAAAATAATTACCTATGAATTTGGAATGCAAATTCAGTTTAGTTCACATAAATGGAGTTGGACAGAAAGACTTTTAGAGTAGTTGAGAAAGAAATTAGCAGAAGCGATACAAAACTTTGACGGCAAAAAGAGATTGGAGGGATGGATGATTGGTCCCCATGATGCTGCCAGTAAGTTCTTTCTAAGTGCAACCAACCAACCAACCACATGTACCCTCAAACCCTACAACCTGTAAATTCATCTTAAATTCTAACAATACCTCAAAAGTTCTGTTCTTTCCATTAAACAAAAACAGTCTTAAACCATATTATTATAGAAAACAAATGTTGTGATTTTAGAATCTCTTACATGTAATGATGGACTCTATGATGTTTATCCATGTGAATCACACATGCTCTCATGATTTTTATTATTCGGCTAACTAATTAAACAACACTAGGCTAACTCTTCAATAATACAATGAATATATAATTTTATTTTTTAAATAATAATTTTATAACTCAAATACAGACAAGATGCTCATCTTAGTTATCGGTAATAAAGCACATGATTAGTTTTGCAATACTTATGTCAGAAAAGGAATTAACTTTAGGTTTCAAATCAGTCATCGTCTCTCTCTAAAAGAAAAGAGAAGGAATGTTTCCTCCCAATCATCATCACCATCTTCGTCTTCTTCTCTGAAACTCCCAGCTACCACTTACACAGACAAGACTGAAAGTAATAAAGAGAGAGACTTTCGAGAGTGGACTCTGTTTAGACAGAGATGGGAGGTGTGACTTCATCAATGGCGGCGAAGTTAGCGTTTTTCCCGCCGAACCCACCTTCTTACAAGATAACCAGAGACGAAGCAACGGAGCTTCTGCTAATGGACCCTTTTCCACACCGAGAAAACGTCGACGTTTTGCGTCTGCCCACGCGCCGAGGCAACGAGATCGTAGCCATGTACATCAGGTACCCTATGGCCGTCACGACGCTTCTGTATTCTCACGGAAACGCTGCTGATATAGGTCAGATGTACGAGCTCTTCATCGAGCTTAGTATTCACCTTCGTGTCAACTTGATGGGGTTAGTAGTTCCTTTTGTAATGATGCTGGATTTTTTGAATCCTTTGTTTTATCTGAAACAGTCTTCAAGAGTCTCTTGTTGTTTATGCAAAGATGTTGTCTTTACTGTTTGGTCTGAATCTGGATCTCTTACTGCCTCCTTTGTCAAGTGAGACAAAAAAAAGTTTCTATTTCTAGACATTCTAGATCTGTTATTGTCTAGTGTTTTAATTCCCAAAGTGTACTTCTTTTGTTGGAACAATAGATTGGTTTCTATTAACATTGGAACATTCTCTAATTATGTTGTGGTGTTTACAGGTATGACTATTCAGGGTATGGCCAATCATCAGGGAAGGTGAGTAACCACAGATTCCTAAGGCTCTCTGTTATTCCTTGGTCCATCTACACTGTGAACATGAATCTATTCCGTTCTGTTGCAGCCCAGCGAACAGAATACTTATGCTGATATAGAGGCTGCTTACAAATGTCTTGAAGAGACTTATGGGGCAAAGCAGGAGAACATTATCCTCTATGGTCAGTCTGTTGGTAGTGGTCCAACCGTTGACTTAGCTACACGTTTGCCTCGACTAAGAGCTTCCATTCTTCATAGTCCAATTCTTTCTGGTCTTAGAGTTATGTATCCTGTCAAACGCACTTATTGGTTTGACATTTACAAGGTACACCCTTTTTGATTTCTGTTACATAATGTTTCTTCTTTTTCTTCCTCTTCCTTATCAGCATTTTGTTTTGATCTTCTCATTTAGAACATTGACAAAATATCGCTCGTGAGGTGTCCTGTCCTCGTGATTCATGTAAGTTTGTCTCCATGATTGGTGGTTTCATGGACACTTGTGGTGTAAGTAGTTTTAAGGTGCAAGCATTTTTTTTTTATTTGCAGGGAACAGCGGATGATGTGGTTGACTTCTCGCATGGGAAGCATCTCTGGGAACTCTGCCAGGAGAAGTACGAACCGCTATGGCTCAAAGGAGGAAACCATTGCGATCTTGAACTCTTCCCTGAATACATTAGCCATCTCAAGAAGTTTGTGAGCGCTGTAGAGAAATCCGCGTCGAAAAGGAACAGTTCTTTCTCAAGAAGAAGCATGGAAGGGTGTGAACAGCCTCCTCGGCATAGTGTAGATGCACCAAGGAAGAGCAAGGATGGACGTGAGAAACCGAGGAAAAGCGTAGACAGACTAAAGTTTCAGGGATATAAGCTGAGCCACGTTGAGAGACCTGAGAAGCTGAAGATTCCGTTTGAGGAAATGGAGAAGGCGAGGAGAAGCGTGGACATATACAGAGAGAAGTCTCAGCCGATGGAGAGAGCTCGTAAAAGCGTGGATTGGTTGGACAGAAGTCGAGCTACAGAATAGAAAAAATGGAGGTTTGGTGTTAAAAGAATGTATTTGAGTTTCGTTCAATTTATTGGGGATGTGTTTATGTGTTCTAGTTTTGTTTTTTTTTTTTTGGACAAACTGTGTTCTAGTTTTGTATGATGTCAAAATTAAGGAAACAACAGAAAATAGATTTAACCAGTTCGGTGACTTCTCTGACTTTCTCTTACACGACACTTTTGACTTGTTTTTAATATTGGTCTATTTGAACAAAGATTCGTGTGATGTCTTCTTCTTCTTGTTGATTTCCCCTCCTACCATCATCTTTGCTATAGAGACAGCTAAGAGAGAGAGAGGTCTGAACAGCCTGATTGACCTTTTTTTGTGAGGTCCTATACAAATAACAATGGAGACGGTTTTATTTAGGATAGTGTTATGATAGTTATTAATTCTGCTTTTTAAAACTTTGAATGCGCCTTCATAAGTTGTTCCAACACTTCTTGTACATAAGATAATAATGTTAGTATAAATGGATAGAAAAATGAACAAGTCATGACATCTGAAAATCTGAAGGCTAGAAGAAAAAAAAAAGGCATTAAAAAGAGATGAGACAGACAGAAGTTAGTAGATTCGAGAGGCTGACATTTCGCCTTAGTATCTGCTTCGATCACCAAAAGTCTCCCAAATGGAGAAGAAAACAGATGAGGAAGAGACGAGAGGCTAAAGATGAAGACGAAGAAGAAGAAGAAGAAGTCAAGAAGAAGAGAGTAGAGGTGATGAAAGCAGCCGCACAGGCTTGGCTCAGCCGCTCCCAGAACTCTGAAAGCACCGTTCTGGAGTTCGAGGCGTTAAGAAAGCAAGCTTTTGTCAGAGGTAAACCTTCACGTTTCAAAATGGAGGCATTGTTGTCTACTACAACAAATAAGCATCGTTATCCCTCGTTTTTGGTATGGGAACACGGACAGTCGTTGTGGGATCCGTACGAGATTCTTTCAGTCTCTAAGAAACTGGAACGCGCACTCACGTTAGAAGAATACACTTTCTCTGCTGGGATAATGCCATCAAGAAGAAGAACAGGGACAGGGACTGCAGAAACAGCCTTAAAGAGTTTGTTTACTAGTTCGTCTTCTAGGAGACGTTATTAAACAAACTCCCCTTCAAAACTTGTAAATCCTGGAAAGAAAAAAAAGCGAGTTCAATACGAGTGTCCTCTTTTACCAAAAAAAAAAAAAAAAAAGATGTTTGCCAACAGTTGCAGGTAAGATTGCAGGTAAAAAGCGAGTTCAATACGAGTGTCTTCATTTGCTCATTTGTTTGCCAACAGTTGCAGGTAAGATTGCTTTTGAATCTTTAATTGAATATTTAAATGTACATTAATAATTTAATGTAAACATGTAATCAGCTGAGAAATGGAAAACCATAATAAAGATTAAGAGAAATTTTCTTAGATATTTCATTTTAGTTTGTCACAAAAATAGTTTTTAAGGAAGAAAATGATTAAAATGTTTTTTAGAAACTAAAAATTTCATTTATATGCATTTATACTTTTAGGGTTAACTAATTTGTACTTTATGATTTAGAGTTAAGGGTGGGTTTGAGATTATAGTTTCAAATTTCAAAAAAAAAATAAAAAAAATCAAAATTTCAGAAAAAAAAAAAGTCTATTTTGGTCATTTTATTTTTTGAAAGCTATTTTTGTGACAAAAACTAAAAAAAAAGCTATTTAAGAGAATTACTCTTAGATTAATCAATAAAAAGACTGGTTTAGCATCAGCCAGGATGACATAATAAGTCCTAATAATTATTTATTTCTGATAGCAAACATAATTCATCCAACACAAACAGCATTGGAACACGCCTCGCAAGTAGCGACGCAAACACAACCACACTACATAATCATTCATCAGGTTTTATTTATAGAAAAAACATTAAGCCTCCTTGTCCCCAGTGAGGAGATCCATCACCACGCCCTTAATGCTTCCATTGTTCTTCTTTAGCAGCCTCTTGTTTGTCACATCATCACAGAAGCCCTGCAAAAAATTTCTCATATTTGTCAACATATATCCTCTCAATCTTTGCTTTTCAAAATCTTAAATATACGAAGTGCACACACTTACCATTTCCTGAAGCTCCTCAAGCATAGGATCCCACTCGCTAACTCCACAAAGAGCGTCAACAGACTGCTCCAAGTTGTACTCGTTTTCCCTCAATATCTCCTTGTTCAAATCAATCTCTTTGAAACCCATTTCCTCTAGCTCCTTTAGCATGGTTATCTCCACGTCGTTCTTCTCTATATCCTCTTGAATATGAGCAGGGGTGTCCTTTGTAGATGAAGAAGAACCACCGGCCAACCTCTCAACATTAGGCATATTTGGAAACTCAATTATGTTGCATGATGACGAAGATGAAGATGAAGATGGAGTAAGAGTGTTAGAAATAACGGGCTCAACGTCACCAACCAGCAGGTCATCGTTCTCCCCGATCTGTGACCCAGCTGCTTCTCGCTCTAGATCAGCATCTTTCAATGTCCCGTTCACACTGGAGATGCCAGTTTGAGCTGGCTCATAATTCACGTTTGTCCCTGTAAACTCGCGTGCAAATGTTTCATCAGGAAAGGCATTCAAGTTCAGTCCATGAAACTCATTCGCAACGGTTCCCTTCAACGCTGCATCAACCTGACCACGCAACCAACAAAAAAAACAGTATCAAAGAGATTTTTGACAGACAGAAACAACGATTCAAGGAAAAGAGCAGCAAAGGTCTCGTAGGTACATTTGGTCTCGTAGGTACATTTATCAACACCCAAACACGCTGCCCAAACTTAACACCAATAGGGGAAGCCATCATCCAATAAGAAATGTATCGACCAGGTAACTCTGGTGCAACAAAATCAACTTTCACATCCAGCTCACCGTTGATAGGCACACCCTCCGCTGGAATCTGCAATTATGTTGAGACCAGTAAACATTATTTGCCACTTTGTGCAAAGAAGCTTAACTTAAGCCACTCAGAGTAATTTAAACAGCATAGTTGATCTTTAAGTGGAAGTTAAGGGTTGGAATCGAGTAAAAGAAGTGGCAAAACTAAAGAAATAGATTTCTAACCTGCAAATCAACTGACAATGAGTTGCTGAATCTGTCTCCACCGATCCAAGATATCTGTGTGCCACGAGGCCACACCAGCGAGCCATTGTTCATCATTTTCCAAATCTTAGTGAATGGGAGAGATGGAGCAACAACTGTTCCATCATTTACATTCACATCAAGCACAAATTGACTGTCCAGTTTAGGCCAAGTACTCCTGAAACTTGAACCTCCATGGTGTGGTTGCGGCACAGGGCCCATCAAGGGAATTGAAATCTATATTTTTTAAAAAATAAAGTAAGGTAAGATTTCCACAAAGCTATACTACAGAAAGAGAAGGCATAGAAAAGAATGAATCTCAAACATAGAAGAAGAGCAATACTGGGGTGAGTAGTCCTCTAAAGGGATGTAGATGTTGAAATGACACGGGCTTATCCATTCTCGTGTAGTCCCCATCGTTACCCATCACCGAAAAGCAGATGTTGCAAATATCATAGTCTTCTTTCCTGCAAAAATATCACCAGAGAAACAAATAAGCAAATATAAATTCTAAGATGTCTGCAGTTTCTACGCTTGCAAGTAAAGGACCTCCTTACACTTTCGACTTAAATCTAGGCCCGGTTATAGGAACAACTCCACATCCATCACATTGGACGCCCTTATGGAAGACTCCTAGTGAGGTCCAGTAATCACCATTGGTGCTCTTTTTGGAGTGACATACACCATGGGGATACTTGTTGAGATTCATTGGATTTGGACTGGATCCATTTACGATACCGCCATTGAAGGGACACTCGTTGAAACTAGCACCCATTCCCCATGAGTTTGGTACATGACCAGAAGTCTTTGAATCGGTAAAGCCAGTGGGTTCACTCGGATTAGCAGGCTTTTTTCCGGTCTGTGACTTCTTAGAGACATCCTTCTTTTCACCAGCGGAAGAACCAGGCTTAGTAACAGATGAGGAAGGAGTACCTTCCTGAGTAATTGAGAGTTTCCCTAGCTTGGAGATGCAATCAAACAGCTCGCCAACTACAGGACTAGAAGATGCCGCCTTAGAAGTAAGATCAATATACACCTTGGAAATAGTATCACGCATTGGGTTAGGTACAGCCATCATAACATCATTTATACCCTTCTGGATGACTGAAACCGGGTTTTGGCTATCAGGCATGCCCGAAGCTGATGAACTCCCACGACTCTCCGGAGCAATAGAGTTAGTGTTGGACTGCACATTGATCTTCAAGAACTTAAGCCGCTGATTCGTGACATCAAAGAGGTCACCGTCATCAACAAGGGCCACCACATCACCATCTTCATCAGAGTAAGTCAGAGAGAAACCATCATCCAGAGGGAGATTAAACAGAGCAGCGATCTTTCCCCTGAGACTAGCCATGTCAAGATCAAGCTGTCCATTAGCTTTGACAGGCACCCTGAATCGCCTAAGCACACCTCCATAGCTCACCTGCAATACATCACAAACAGAAATAGCTCAACATCAAAAGAAGTTTCAAACAAGCGTCGGGATCATGATCAAGCACTATAATACTAGTTTTGAAAACCAACTCATGATTCTCGATACGATCACTTCTATTTGTAGTTTTTTTCTTAGGGTTTATGCTTCTAACAGAGTAAATTCGTATCTCCCCGTAGATTTTCCGGCGGTTACACAGTCGATCAATAGAGAAAAATTACAAGCAACAAACAAATCTCGTAAAACTAGAGCAACAGATACGAAGATCGACACGATCGGAGCTCAGAATCACCAACAGCTAAGAAAAATGAGGATAAAAAAAGGAATCAAAACCTTGACGACGAGTGAAGTAGTAGAATCCATCGCTCACGGTACGGACTAGTTCACGATGAGAGAATCGGTAAATGAACAGAGAGATTTATCCTCCTCTTTCGAAGCGTACCGGTAATCCGCTTATATCGTGAGCACAAGAATATTGACGGTCGCGTTTATATATATCGAGACGATGATACTTGTAACTGATTATTTAATTCATTTTTAATGAATTTGACTTATCCAACAAGATATTGACCTTTCTGGTTATTGGCTTTTCCAGCAAGACAACCAAAACCAACAACGCTAAGCAAACCCCTAAGAAAAAACATTTATGAGAATAAAAGCACCATTAAGTTTAATTTAATTTAGTCGTATTTAATAGACTTACCAACTGTTTATTGTGATTTTTAATGTTTTTGCATACTCCCTCCGTTTCACAAAGAGTGTCGTTTTAGAGAAAATTTTTCGTTACAAAATAAGTGTCGTTTTAGGATTTCAATGCAAAATTTATTGATTTTATTTTCCAGTTTAATTTTCTATTGGTTGAAATATGATTAGGTGTATGGGTAATGATGTTTTTTTATAGAAAATATGCAAAATTAAATGTTTTCTTAATCTGTGTGCAAAAGCTAAAATGACACTTATTATGAAACATATATTATGAAACAGATATTATGAAACAGAGGGAGTAGTAAATATACTTACCCAAAATTTCGTGATACTATTTAGTCGTTTCTCATTACTAGCAAATGATCTTTTTAAAAATTTGTATAATTTTGACACTTAAGAATTGCTAAATTTGCTCACGGATTGTTCCATTCTACTAATTATTGAATATCAAGTATTTCTATTTTCTAATAAACTATATCGAATACCAAAAATGTTATGTTTCAGCTTCTAAGAAAAAAGGAATTGAATAAAAAGAAAAGTAGGTCATGTTAGATGGTTCCCACACGCGGACAACAAAGGAGAAACGAACAACACAAACCAGCAACGGCTTAACAAAACAGAGTCAGTCCAGCTGCCAGCAAATGTAACTAAACAAAAGGCTAAAAGTTTGATGAGATTCATATTCAAATAAAGTGACTGACATACATAATAAAACCATGACTTTGTTATCTGCCAATACGTCCTCAGATGAGCACTCCTCCTTTGGCAAGCACCCAAAGCTATGTCCCTGCCTACAAAATAATAGCTTCCCTTCAATGGCCATATCTCAAAATGCAACAGGCCTTAGCAACGCATAGCTCTTACCACTACCTATAATAACACACAGACCAAATCTTAGTTTCTCTCATCTGCAAATCCGTGACCGGTGTTTCTCCCAGCACCACCCCTTTGCTGTTGGTACATCTTCTGTCCACCATGCCTTTGCTGGCCCTGTCCCTTCTCCCTGTATTTTGGTGGTACTTCTGTCTGAGATCCATCTTTAAATTGTTGTTCTCGACTGTGTTCTCCGTCATGCGTATGTGAACCAACAGGCTTGTATTCGTAATGAAGATTCTGCTTCTGTCTATCTCTGTTTGAAGGTGGCCTCTGTTGGTGATGATGGTGCAAATTCTCTTGCGCCGATGAACCCCAACCTCCTTGTGAGTCATGATGCCCTCTTCCAAACCGTTGACTATGGTCTGTGTTCTTTTGGAATATGCTATTCGGATTATGCTGACCCTGGACCTCCTTACTGGTAGATCGGCTTTGAGACTGGCCTGGTGTATCAGCTGATGTCACTTTCTGTTCAGAATTGAACCTCTGATGTTCGTATCCAGTAACATCCCTTTTCTGCGATACATCCCTCGTATATTCACGACCGCCTTGCTTACCTCCCCTATTAACATTAGGGGTAACAGCTGTGTGCGACACATGATCCTCAGGGCCACGACTTTCTTTCGAAGCAACATGCAGCTCTGGATGACCTAACCCTTGTCCAGACTGCTGCATATGAGCTTTACTGGAATCCCTCCTATTGGCTTTTTTAGAGTCGCTATAGTTAGTTCCTCCATCCTTGTTGCTTCTGGAAGCATGCTGCGTACCGTGAATGCTCACTCCCTGATCTTTTCCAACAGCAACGGTCCCAGGACCATTTGCTTCTATTTCTTCAGCCGCAGAGTAATGCGTTACGGGAGGCATATACCAGCCATCGTTCCATCCATCAGCATTACATGTGGTGTGATCCTTAGAAGAGCCTACAGCAATTTGTTCAGTTTGGTTACTTCTGTGATAGTTCACTGTTCCTCGGAATGGTCCATCTTCCAAAGCTTTAGTAGATGCTACAGAACCTCGCTGGTGCCATGGTCCATGATCTCTACCATGCTTGCCCTGCCTACCATTCCCATGTCTTGACTTTGAAGGAGACCCAGATTTCCCCGCAGTTGAACCAGAAGGTTGGAGAATTCCTGTACCTTCACCCCCACAATTTTCTTTCTGCAGAACATTTTCTGTCATTTCTGGGGCAGCGGTTATCGGATTCTTACTGACGATTTGCTCAGCCATTTCCTTTACTATGGGCTTTGCTACATATCTCTCCATCTCCACTCTTTTGCTTTTAGAACTAGTCTGACCTTGATGCAGACTCTTTGAAGAGGTGCTAAACTCAGGAACAGTGTTCTGACTGCCTATACCTGTGGAGATATCAGCTTTCTGCTGTGGATGTACCGGGGCCCAAATAACAGTACTGCTACCAGGAAATTTCTCTGCAGGCTTGTTTAACACTGAGTTTCTTGGATTCCTACGCAACTGCTGAGATTTCCAGTTGTTTTTTACTCTGCTTTGCGACTCTTCATTCGTGAAGGAACTGATTTGATCAGACGAATTACCAGACACTTTACTATCCAAGCTTGGGACTGTATGAGACCCCAACTCCATTTCTGCTGCCCTTTCCCTACCAATCTCTATTGACTCATCTCCGGATTTTGAATCTTTTCCAACGGCAGCTCTTGTCGGGTTCATTGCTGTTGTCTCCTCAACCCTGTGCTTTTTCTTACCATTCCTGTTATTTTTTCTTTTCGTGTAAGTTGACTCAGTTGAAACGCTTGACGCGGTTGGCATGTCTGAGTTATGACCTAGAACACCTCCGTTTGATACCTCAGGAGGTGGAACAACATCAACCACCTCTGTGGTAGCTTCAGAGAAAGAGCTCCCCGCCATTTTTTTCTCAAAAACGATATTTTGCTTCTGCTTATAACCCAAGCGCTTCTGTTTTGAGGCAGCGCTATCACGGTGACGTGGAAGGTTATCATGCTGAGTAGGGCCCTCACTATTTGTGTATTCTGTTGAAGGCATCGCGTCTTGCAGTAACGTTTTTCCTGAATCTTCAGTAGCTTCTGTAGACTCTGCAGCTGTAACAGTGGTCTTCTTCTCCCGTGATGTACGGGTGTGAACATCATCCGACTTTGATGCCATACGTGCAGGTGAATGTGACCGAGAAACTTCTGGTATGTCAGGGGTAGAAGCATTGTGTGCAGCTTCCAAGTTGTTGACTGAACCCTCAGCCAGTTGGGAACGTCTGTTCAATTCTTCTAGTTTTGCAAGAGCCTTAGCCCGCTGATCTCTTGCTCTTTCTTCCTCCTCTTTTTGCCTCTGTTGCGCACGCTGCCTGGCTAACTCTCTCATTGTAGTACGCTTTTAAGAGAACATGTCAAACATTCAGTAAAAGAACAAAAGGATGACAACAAACAAGAGAAACAAGTACAACAATGACAAGCACATGAACTAGTTTATAATACCTGGTTGTCATTTGGCTCCATAGATATTCCAGACCTAGGTTTCTCGATGGAACCAGTGTCCAGTGAGTCACCTACATTTACCTCAGCAAATCCTTCTGAGTTTGGAGCTGAAGTTACAGCAGAGGAGCCTGACATAACAGCTGTCTTCCGCCAACCATCATTGCCTCCGCTGTTCACTCTTTGTTTGTGATCTGCTACACCTTGAGTCTGTTGAGTAGATCTCCTGTACGTACTAACATCAAAACTTTCCGAATGAAGGATAGCATAACCGGGCAAAACGTTATTGACAAAATAATAACACACCTGGATATGGTAGTTCCACTAATAGCTGCCAGCTCAGCGTTTTTGTTGGTGGCAGAATCAACTTGTTTATAGGGTAATGAGTTCTTAGTATCACTTGCATGACCACTTCGAGGCATTCTTGCTGAAACTTTATTTGCAGAGGTCCCAGAATTGAATGTAGTTTTTGCATTTAAGCCCTCTATTTTCTGAATCAAACTGGGATCTTTGCGGGCAGCATTTTCTGCCTCAATTGGTTGTACCTCCCCACTTGTCTCATTGTTCTTTACTCTCCTGTTGTTTTTTGAAGTTTGCATCTGTGGAGCTACTTTCTCTGCAGTCCGGGGTCTATTTCCTAGAAATTCTTCCCGCTTTGCTTCATCTTCCTTTAACCTCTCATCTTGGGGCTTTAAGAGAATCTTGTATTGTCTTTCTTGGGAATGTGATGGTTCACTCCGTTCCAAAGCCACTGAACTTGCAGGCGTATCATATCCACCTTGACCAGAGTGCTGGTGATAAGTATGAGGACCAGTAGGCCTACCTGCAAAAGGAAGGTCTCTGTTGCTAGGACCGCCATACCCCATGGGAGGACCATAGTAGCCTTCATGTGGCACTGGACCAAGATAAAACCCCGGCCTTGGGTGGACATAAGGGTCAAGTATTGGAGGCCTAAACATCTTTCCATTAGTAGCGGGATTACCCCGAGGACCAGCCTCATGTCCAGAAAAAGGTGGAACTTGCGTTGGATAAAACGGAAAAGGATCCACATGAAATCCCCCAGGACCCATTGGGGCACCATACGGTTGGTTCCCTCTATACCAGCTTCCACCTTGATGATTATTTACTGGAGGACCACGCCAAGCATCATATTGATGAGGGAAATTCGCATTGGGATAAGATTGTGAACCACGGGAGTCCAATTGCCCTTCCTCCCTACAATATCTAGGTGCATCTTCACTGTATGGTTGATTATCTCTTCTCCGGGCATCGTCATCTCCAATCCGTACATTAGCTTCTGCATATAGAAGTCACGATATGGTCAGATATAGTTCCCAAGAGAACATCCACTAAAAATATGTAAGGGAATAAAGCAGTAAGAAGATTTCAAAGGAAACCTTACCCGTGAGTTGTAAAATAGCCCTCTCAATAGAGACAAATATAAACAAAGGTAACAACAGAAATGAAATGCCTATATCTGTTGGTAACATAGAAAAAGAGGTTTGAAAATAAGAACCTTCTGTGCAATCCACACCACGCTCTTCCACAGATCTTCCCGACGAAGATGCAGGACGAGTTCGAGGTCCACCATCTGCAAAATCGTAGTTTCTAAGAGCAATGTCTAACATATTCACTCCCTAAAATCATATCACACTATATCTAGTAATCCTAAAGGGGCACGTATTAAGAGGCCATCTACGATAATAAGAGTGTTCAACAAACAGCAATCCAGAAAACCCAGTCTATAAAGGTTTTAACTTTGTTGCAAAATGAACCTGTGTTTCCTAACGTCACTCTCAAGAAAGGAAGAACGGCGAGTATAAGATAGAATTGGGTACAAACTGAAACATGTATTTTCTCCTCCTTTACAATAAACTGCTGATTTTTAATCACACAATTCCCAACGTTTACAGATGATACCTTGTGGCATTGCGCTCTTTTCAGAACTTTCCTTTTCAGTACCAAGAGAAGGAAAATCTCCAGAAGTCAAAGAAAACCCATCCTTTTTTGCTGGATCAACTCCCTGTAAAAAATGATGAGAAATCTTGCGGAGCGAAGACAAATTTCAGGAGGAAATTATGCAAATTTAGGTAAGGTGTACAACGCTGTCCTACAAAAAAAATTACTTCTGACATGGAAATTTTCAAAATAATCACGAAAACACTTCCATCACATTCCATTTTACCAACCAGAAGATGCGTCACTAAGTTGCCAGATCATCTACGCACTACAATCTATTTCTCTAGGAGGTCGAATAAGTGACCTAAATTTGACAAATTAAGCATCCTAATTTTGTTTCAACAGCAAACACGAATGATATATCCAGTAGTTATACTTCTATTCAGATTGGATATTGATCATTAATCCAGAAAGCTATTACTATTCCCTGTCTCACAAACAGGGCGCTTAACAGATGTAAGAATGCAGCAAAAAAAAAAAAAAAGCTGATAGCCTGATGCTCAGAAGAGTAAAATGACTAGTAGACGCTGTTTTAAAGGAAAGAACCGTACATGTTGACCCCATGTTGCAGAAGTCTCTGGCACGGGTTCAGCAAATCGTGATAACTGGGAACTTCCAGGTCTTGTGTCTGCACTATGTGGACGTTGTAGTGCAACTGATGCCTGATTAGATGGAAACACCCCAGATGCTGATGAAGGTCGGGAGTTTGAATCCCATCCAAAAGAAGAAGAATCATGGGCTTTGTCACTATCCGCAGTTGAAGGTCGAGTGACACTTCCACCAGAAGAAGGGCGATTACTGAGGTGGCTTGGTGAAGCAGGACCACTTTCAGTTCGTGGTGACAGCGATGATGTCCCCCATGCATTGAGTGATGATTTACTTCCCCAGCTAAGGGTTCCCCTACAAAAGATTTCCAGAAGAAAACTGAAGTGCCTAAAATTTGACTACACATAAGAATGAGAAATAGCATCTGAAACAGGTACAAACTTACTTTGGAACAATTTCCACATTCGGGTCAAGGCCTTGATTCTCTAGCCTTGAATTTAGAAGAGAAGTGTTCAGGAACGAAATTATATATATTAAAGGCTAAATATGATCACGCGCTCATCAAATACCTTTGGCTTGGTAAATTAATCGGTTTTGGAACAGCAACCTTTCCCAATATAGTCATGCCACTTCTTCTTGTAGTACCCCATCTGCTAATTTATCCAGAAAATGCAAATTGGTATCAAATCAATGAGGCGAGCAAGCTCTTTCAAGAAAACAAAAGCCAGACAAAGAGTTTTCTGGTACACCCCAGGCACATATATTTTATTTTAACAGTGGTTGTAATAGAGAGCAAATACGAAACAAGTGATCCATATCAAGAAAAAGGCTACATCAACGTAAAATCACTCTGATTTATCCCAAAACCCCATAACCCAGAACTAAAACAGAGAAAAGTGATGACAAAGAGAAACTATAAAAAAAAAAGAGAATAGAAACCTTCGATCTCCTGTCGAGCTAGAGGTCATACTTAAACAGCTAGAGGATCCAAGTACCCCTTTTGAAACCTGTAACTGAGACACAGGATTAGGTTCATAAATGAAACTTGGAGCTCAAAATCACAAAGAATCAAACAAGACTTAACTCTGAAAATGATATGAAAAAGAAACTACATTTACTCGTTATCTCTCTCGAGTGTAAATTAGCAGGTACGATTACCAATTTACACAAGAAAGCAAACAAACAAACTGAGCTAAATGTGATAGAATAACTCAGACGAGGCGCTGTTGAGACACTTGCAGAATCAGAACGCCTATACAAGCTCCTCAACTCGAAATTCAAAGACAAAAACTTTCTAAAAATATTCAACATATCATAAACACACAATCAATTTGCAGAAACAGACGATGAAGTTCGACAATCAAATACATTCACCAATGTCAATCAAACGACCCCAATCACTTCACACAAACAATCGTATAACGCGCCATTAGTCGCATTCAATATGGCACGAGATTGCTCTGAAGGAAAAAATTGAGTACCTCGGGCTCCTCGAAAACCCTAGATTCCGCGATAATCCAACAGGAGAGGGGGGACAGATCGGATGTTCTATTGGGTAGACGATGGAATCGAAGAAGGAGGATGAAACGAAGGATCTGTGGAGAGAAGACGAAATCAAGTGATAGGGATGAAGCTTTACGTTCAACGAAAGACGAGAGAAGTTCAGGGCTGGGCTGCACGCTTGGTTTACTCTGCTTTTTCCTTCGTTTTTTTTTTTTTTAATTTTCCTCTAATCTGTAAAATGGTATGATTATTGATTTGCGCCTGCTATAAAGTAAAGAAAATAAATAATAATAAATGATTTAACTTATTTCGCACCAAAAATATACAATATAGTTAGGTGACTATATGCATATCATTTATGGACTTAACTAAAAATCATTTTCTACCATATTCAAAGTAAGATTTTCTAAAATTTTCACGTTTATTAAAAATATAATAAATATTTATAGTTTAATTTATTATTTATTTTTTTATACATTTTCTAATAACTATCCACCAATAAAATCTAATCAATTCAAATATTCACAATTAATGATTCACAATTAATGTTTTTCAAAAATATACAAAAGTACCTTAAAATATAGAAAATCTATTTTTATGGAACAAGAAATATATTCTCTACTTCATGTAGAAAAAAATGTTTTTAAGTTCCATCATTATTTTTCTTTCTCTAAAATACCAATTTTATGGTTTAAATTAGTCGTTATGTAACAATCTTCTACGATTTTAAAATCACAAGTATCATGAAGTTAATTAGAGGATGATAACAACGCATTTTCCTCTAAAATAAGGCTTCTTCTACAAGAACTTGGTCCAAAGGTAAAAGAACTATAGATCATGCAATCATCACACTGATCATAGATGAACCACCCAGCTCTTCTTGACGCACTATGCACATATTTAATGTACCTTGATGTGGTTATTTGCAGTGACGATATGAAAGATACTTGCAAGAAGACAATGGGTGAGAATGTGAGATGACAACAATTAATGGTGGTACCTGGATGGCAATCTCTCAGCTACTTTTCAGATAACAACGACAACCTTTTGTTGTTTACTTGTTTTCTTAACCAGAGTTGGGCAAAAGAGATTGTGAGGAACTCAAGGTCCAGACACAAAAACATATATCTAATGTTATCATAATACAGTTTGTGTTATATACATAATCATATACTTATTTTCATTTGTATTGCGAACACACACACACACAAAAAAAAGAGAGGAACCAACTAGTTTAAAATCAGACGCGACGGTGGATGTTCTCGTCATCGTCGTCCACGGCATCAGCTGCTCCAGCTGCAAGGTCGAGGAGTTTCTCCATCTGCACGGTCATTTCCTTGAGCGTGGTTGAAGCCTTGTCAGTGTTTTTCCCAATCAGTTCCGTCACGCGTCTCATGTGGACGCTAGAAGACCTGACGTCGTAGTTAGCTTTGTCGGGGGATTGCTTGAGGTTCACATTTGCGCTCTTGAGAGCAGTCGCCACAGCCAAGTAGGCTTTGTGGCACTCCGTAAACGAAGTCTGCAGCGTTGGATCTTTCTTTGCCGTCTCATCCACGAAAACCGCTGTCTTATCGGCGTGGGATAGAGCGAGCCCGATCACAGCCTCGGCCAGTGGATGCTTTACGAGTATTAGATAAAGAGTGTTATTAGACCATGATGAACCCCGGGTTCTTAAGTAGGGTTCTTAACGTAATTTAAGAACCGGTTTTAAATTTTAACAAAGAAAAAGTTAAGAACCGGTTCTTAAATGTCTTATTTAAGAACCGGTTCTTAGCTTTTTCTTTGTTAAAGTTAAAAACCGGTTCTTAAATTACGTTAAGAACCCCATCTAAGAACCCATGATTAATCATGGTCTTAGCATAATTAATAGTAATGATTCTCGTTTACAATCTGATGAGTACATTGTTTTAACCAGAGCATGTGCATACAGTGATGTTGAAACAATAGAAATAACATCTTTAGACGATCTCTAACCTATCTCCATATTTCTCTAAAAGATATATGAACTTTATTATAAAATGTATTTTGCTATAGTGTATGTTTTTATTATGAAGACATACACTAAAATAAAACTCATTTATATAATAAAGTTAATTTAGACTTTTTAAACAAATATAGAGACGGGTTGAAGATTTATTAAAAACATGTGAAAGATTTTTAAACATTTTCATAAAATAAGTTTGTCTTTGATTGATTTCCAAAAAAAAAAGAAGTGTAAAACAAACACATGCAAAACAATTTGAGAGATATGTTTAAAGATGAGTACGTACCAGGGCAATGGGAGCAGCCGTAGGGGGGTTAGCAGTCAATGTTTTAACGCAGAAAGCTTGGTCAAGGGCGCGATCACAGACCGCGTCTATGTATTTCATGTGAGGGGAGGCTGAAGCTGTATTTAAGAATAGTTGCAACGTTACTGCCGCCACGGCGAAGGTGGACAAAACGGAGGATGTTGCCATTTATTAGCGTCGGCAGTTTTTTTTTTTTTTTTTTTTTTTTTNGCAAAAGAGATTGTGAGGAACTCAAGGTCCAGACACAAAAACATATATCTAATGTTATCATAATACAGTTTGTGTTATATACATAATCATATACTTATTTTCATTTGTATTGCGAACACACACACACACAAAAAAAAGAGAGGAACCAACTAGTTTAAAATCAGACGCGACGGTGGATGTTCTCGTCATCGTCGTCCACGTACGGCATCAGCTGCTCCAGCTGCAAGATCGAGGAGTTTCTCCATCTGCACGGTCATTTCCTTGAGCGTGGTTGAAGCCTTGTCAGTGTTTTTCCCAATCAGTTCCGTCACGCGTCTCATGTGGACGCTAGAAGACCTGACGTCGTAGTTAGCTTTGTCGGGGGATTGCTTGAGGTTCACATTTGCGCTCTTGAGAGCAGCTGCCACAGCCAAGTAGGCTTTGTGGCATTCCGTAAACGAAGTCTGCAGCGTTGGATCTTTCTTCGCCGTCTCATCCACGAAAACCGCTGTCTTATCGGCGTGGGATAGAGCGAGCCCGATCACAGCCTCGGCCAGTGGATGCTTTACGAGTATTTTAATAAAGAGATTGTTATTAGCATAAATAGTAATGATTCTCGTTTACAATTTGATAAGTACATTGTTTTAACCAAAAAATAATTATAATACGGTGACGTTGAAACAGTAGAAACAAATAAGAACAGGGGAGGTGCTTATTTTAGGGGTGTTTAGGGATTTTTTTTTTTTTGGTTCTGAAAAAAAAAAAAAAATTAAAGGAATCAATCGCGGACTATCACGTGTCAGTGGAGCCCGCAAACAGTTCAAGCAACCAGTTCTTGTAGAGCCTAAAAGAGAAGTCCGCAAACAGTTCAAGCTCATCTTTCTTTCTTTTTCCCCTAAACAACCCCTTAATCACCCCCATTAAAAATGCTCTAATCTTTAGACGATCTCTAATCTATCTCCACATTTTCTCTAAAAGATAGATGAACTTTATTATAAAGATGTATTTTGCTATATGTATGTTTTCATTATAAAGAAATACACTAAAAAAACTTATTTATATAATAAAGTTACTTTACTTTCTTTTTTAAAAAAAATATAGAGACTGGGTTGAAGATTTATTAAAAACTGCCAAAGATTTTTAAACATTTTCATAAAATAAGTTTGTCTTTGATTGATTTCCAAAAAAAATAAAAGTGTAAAACAAACACATGCAAAACAACTTGAGAGATAGGTTTAAAGATGAGTACGTACCAGGGCAATAGGAGCAGCCGTAGGTGGGTTAGTAGTCAATGTTTTAACGCAGAAAGCTTGGTCAAGAGCGCGATCACAGACCGCGTCTATGTATTTCATGTGAGGGGAGGCTGAAGCTGTATTTAAGAATAGTTGCAACGTTACTGCCGCCGCGGCGAAGGTGGACATAACGGAGGATGTTGCTATTTAACAGCGTCAGAAGTTTTTTTTTTTTTTTTTCTGATTTTCGGTTGTTATTCAGTTTTACGGGGGATATATATATGTACACTTAAAGCTTGATGAGGGACGTTGGATAATTTTAGAAAGTACTATATTATCATTGATATCGAATACGTTAAGATTACTAAAAGTATGCTTTATATTTGCTAAGTTTGGAGAAATTTAGTCAAAGCCAAAGTCCATTGTCGTCTTTCTTTGTTTAGAAAAATGGCGATACAAATGATCGACTAGTAACAGTGGCGTGCTTAATGTGTAACCAAAAAGGCTTTTGCCTCAGACCCCCAAATTATATAAATATTTTAGGGCTTCCAATTTATCAAAATTCTGATGTAACATAGTGGTAAAAGGCCCTATTTTTATATTTGCCTTAAGTTTCGGGTGACCTTTGCACGGCACTGACTAGTAAGTAGTAACGAAGAAGAGTTGATACTTACTGGATAAAGAGAAAATTACGTTGTGAGATATCACTAAAGAGTAAGAGCACCATTATCCCACATCCCTAATTTTGGGGTTCTTATTTTCTTTTTTGGTTTGATTTTTTTTTTTTAAAAAAAAAAAAAAATCAATTGCGGACCGCCACGTGTCAGTGGGGTCCGCAAACAGTGTAAGAAACAAGGAGAGAGTGTCTCTTATTTTGCATACATAAGAGCCCCCTTTTTATTTTTTTGGTGGGTCCAACCCTCTAAGAGACCCATTTCTTAGAGGGATAATGGTGCTCTAATGCACTTATTATAAGATATCACATATTCAAATTCCTTTGTCAAGAAAAAAAAAATCCACTTGATAGAAAATTATTTTTGAAAATATTTAAATTGTACGATGGACCTCTCTTAAAGAGTGTTCAGTTTTGTAGGCTCAGAACTTCCAAATCGTTTAAAGGAAAGACAATATACAAATGATCAAATCCAGTAGTATGTGTTTTGTTAACACATTTTACAACTGAGACTTGGGAATTAATCATATATATGTAAATTTAATACTTCTATTTCATAACAAAATGTCATTTAACACTTTTTCTTGTTACATAAAAATGTTAATTTAGAATTCTAATGTAAATTATATTTACTTTCAATTTAAAATTAATTGCAAACTGCATTGATTTTATAAATAAATTTATTTATCTCAAATATTATGGTCAAATAGATATAATTAACAACAAATTAAATATATTTCACTCATTTTTTTAATCCGTATGAAAAATGTCAAAATAACATTTATATTGAAACAGAGGAGTATTATATTACTAGCATAATGTATGCAAGAGAAAATGGTAAACATGGCTTTAGCTGAGTTAAGGCAGAGCTATGGTAGGTATAATCAACGCAATTACAAATCTGCCATAGTATCACATTCATTAAAAAAAAATACTCCCTCCATTCTAAAATATAAAATGTTTTGGAGAAATTTTGATATTTCAAAATATAAGTTGTTTTGATATTTTTAAAATAGTTTAGGTTTATTAAAAAATAATTAACCAATAATGGTTTTTATACTATTTGTAATTAATTAATTTATATTTAATTTATATTATTTAATAATATTATTTTATAAAAAGTAAATTTTCTAATTTTTGTTATTCAAACAAAACATTTTATGTTATGGTACAGATTATGAAATACCAAATAGAAAATCACAAATCATTGGTCTACCTACTACCACCACTTCAAAGCGTTAGTTAAAAAAGAAATATTCGAAATGGTGGGCCAAATGTCAAAATAGAATATGATGCTAGAGATAGATAGATATTAGAGCAATCGTATAGTCGTATATAGCTCCTTGATTCGTAATCTAAGCAGAACCGTTCACTTCCACCAAAGGACAAAACTCTTTCCCAACTCACTTCTGTTCATTGGTTCCTCCAAATATCAAAAGAGTCACAAACACACACACACAAAAAAGATACACCCACCCACCCTTGTCTGAAATAAAAACCTCAATTCTCTCACTCTTCTCTCTCTCGTAAACATCGCTGTCTCCAAAGAATGGCCTCCTCTCTCTCAGGCCTCTTCTCTTCTTCTTCTCTCAAACCATCCAAAACCACCCTTTCCTTTAAACCATTGTCGGCGCCGCTGACCAGAGGAGACTCCTCCTTCTCTTTCCCACACACCTCCAAACCAACGTTGACTCTCTCCACCTCACGCTCCGTGGCGCGTGACATTTCCCACACAGACGCCGCCGCCGCCGCCGCCGCCAAGAAAGAGCTTATCAAGGACCCTGATGCGCTCTGGAAGCGCTACCTCGATTGGCTGTATCAGCAGAAAGACCTCGGGCTGTATCTTGACGTCAGCCGCGTCGGATTCACCGATGAGTTTGTCGTTGATATGGAGCATCGGTTCCAAGCTGCGTTCAAGGCTATGGATGAGCTTGAGAAAGGGTCTATAGCGAATCCAGATGAAGGGAGGATGGTTGGTCATTACTGGCTTAGGAACTCTAGTCTTGTGCCGAAACCGACTTTGAAGACATTGATCGAGAACACTCTTGATTCGATATGTAGTTTTGCTGACGAGATAATCTCTGGCAAGGTTTGGTTGTTTGATCTCTCACCTTTGTTTGAATCTTTTTTTTTTACAATTAGTTTTGGTTTGGCACATTGCAGATAAAGCCGCCTTCTTCTCCTGCTGGTCGTTTTACTCAGATTCTTTCTGTTGGTATTGGTGGTTCAGCTCTTGGTCCTCAGTTTGTTGCTGAGGCCTTGGCTCCAGATAACCCTCCGCTGAAGGTATTGAACACTGCTCAACATAACATTCCCTTGTTGTTAAGATACTTAGTGGTCTTTTATCTTTGCTCAAACTTGTTGGGTACTAAGCTTTCTTCTCCATTACTCTTTCTTTACTTTGACTGTTGATAGATAAGATTCATAGACAACACCGACCCTGCTGGAATAGATCATCAGATTGCACAACTTGGGCCAGAACTTGCCTCAACTTTAGTAATTGTTATCTCAAAGGTGTGTGTATTGACTCTTTATATGATTGGTTGGTCTTGGTCCTAATATTGGAGAGCATGACTAAGTTTCTTATGTGTTTACCAGAGTGGAGGTACTCCTGAAACTAGGAATGGACTATTGGAAGTACAGAAAGCATTCCGTGAAGCTGGTCTGAATTTCGCAAAACAGGTTTTTGTTCCTTGCTTAGATCCATGTCTCTAGGAACATGGTTAACACATCTGGAAAATATCTGAGACAAGTGTGTTTTTTTGTCTCATTGGCTTCCCATGGATAATTAGACACCTTTAGATGTATTGCATATGATATATCTTCAACTTCTGCTCAACTGTATGCTTATGCAGGGTGTTGCAATAACGCAAGAAAACTCATTGCTGGATAACACGGCAAGAATTGAAGGTTGGTTAGCTAGGTTTCCTATGTACGACTGGGTAGGTGGAAGAACATCAGTTATGTCTGCAGTTGGTCTGCTTCCAGCAGCACTACAGGTAAGTACTGATGAATATCCTTAAACTTAGTAGGTACATTAGTTGCTTTTATGTGCGTTATAATGTACTGTCACCGTATAGGGAATTGACATTAGAGAGATGCTTGCTGGTGCTGCAATAATGGATGAGGCTACTAGGACAACTTCGGTAAGTCCTACTTGTGTATGAACTACTCACCAGGTGTTTTAGACAAATGCCATATAACATTGTTGGGTTTTCTGATTCATACAGTTTAGATAGTCTATCATGACTTGCCTGTAATTTGTTTTTTTTTTTTCAGCTCAAGAATAACCCTGCAGCGCTCTTAGCCATGTGTTGGTACTGGGCTTCTGATGGCGTTGGTTCTAAAGTAATTTTCCTCAACTTTTCAAGAGTGCAAGGAGATTGAGTTTTTCTTATTGACCTTTTGTACTCTCTTTTTCCCTTTCATTTACAGGATATGGTTATCCTTCCTTACAAGGATAGCTTATTGCTATTTAGCCGGTATCTGCAGCAGTTGGTCATGGAATCACTAGGAAAGGAGTTTGATCTTGACGGTAACACTGTAAGCATTCTCTTTCTTCAGTTTTACACCCCAAACGAGAGTTCATGAGCATTTCAACCTTGTTATTGTAATTGTGATTTGAATTTGCAGGTTAATCAAGGGTTAACTGTATATGGAAACAAAGGGAGCACAGATCAGCACGCGTGAGTTTCCTTTACTCATAATAGTGTTCCTATTCGTTGACAAAGCGATTTCCTTATGCAACAGTATTTTAATTTCGTTATAGCTACATTCAACAACTGAGGGAGGGTGTGCACAACTTCTTTGCAACCTTCATAGAAGTGCTAAGGGACAGACCTCCGGGTCATGATTGGGAGCTTGAGCCAGGAGTCACTTGTGGTGACTACCTCTTTGGGATGCTTCAGGTCTGATTTTACACTTTACACACACTGTATTTGGATGATATTCTCATCTGATGAGCTGGTTTGTATTTGTTTGCAGGGAACTAGATCTGCTTTATATGCAAACGGTAGAGAGTCCATTAGTGTTACCATTGAGGAAGTGACACCAAGATCTGTTGGGGCTATTATAGCTCTTTATGAAAGAGCGGTTGGGTTATATGCCTCACTTGTCAATATTAATGCTTACCACCAACCTGGTACAGATTTTCCGACCAAATCTAAAAAACCTATGTTTTGGGTTCTGAATCTTACAAAAAAAAAACAACGAGTTCACAGGTGTGGAAGCCGGGAAGAAGGCGGCTGCTGAAGTGCTGGCCCTGCAAAAGCGTGTTTTGTCAGTTCTTAATGAAGCCAGGTAAGAACCAGACCATGTGTGCTTCTCTTCATCAGGAGAGACCACCTAGATACTAATCCTTCTTTCTCCGCCTGCAGTTGTAAAGATCCGGTAGAGCCATTGACACTGGACGAGATAGCTGATCGTTGCCATGCTCCTGAAGAAGTAACGTTCAAATCCTTTGTATCTTTACGCATGGACATATCAACAAGAACTTGTATGTTTTGAAATTTGCAGATTGAGATGATATACAAGATCATAGCTCACATGTCTGCAAACGACAGAGTTCTGATAGCTGAAGGTAGCTGCGGATCGCCAAGGAGTGTTAAAGTGTTCCTGGGAGAGTGCAATGTGGATGACATGTACGCATAATAAAAACTTTCTCAAACGTACAAATGAGTCTCAATCTCTGTTCTGTTGTTTTGCTTATTTATTTCTGCAACGTCTATGATTTTGAAATAAGAAAAAAGATTGCAATAAGAGCAGGAAACACTTGTGTACTGAAAACATTGCAGGGTTCATCAATCAATCACTTGTTTAGATCTCAACACGTTTCTAGATGTTCTTCCTTTGATTCTCTCTATAAACAAACTAAACAAAGTCAACAAATCTCTTCCGTGTGGTTAAATGGTATGAGTATTGCAACTCAAGCAAAGTGAATCGTTACATGTTTGTAGCATCTTCCGTAAGAAAACACAAGACACAAGTCGATTTGTCCCCACCACCATCTAGTTTGCAGCTAACATAACAACGTACATCAAAATATAACGTTACTTCTGTATTTTTCCCATTTTTGAACACCACTTTTTGTATAAAGATATTGCTGCATGATCATTTTTCTTTGTTTGGAAAATAATCGCTTTCACCAAAGTTTTGGTAGTATAATGTTGGTGAGGGAGAGTTGATTTCTTTGTATACTTCCACTGCTAATACCACCCTCAGTGGAGGTGTTTGAAACTGCTTTTCAACAATTGAACTCCTTGCAACAAATGTGTTATAATTTTCATAAATCTAGCTGGCTGATAACAAGTGTTGAAAAGTTTCAACAGTTGAATTTTTTTTGTGTCCCAGCACTGCCACGTGTTGCGTTTTAAAATTTATGTGTGTGTTTTAAGAGTTTTATTGTTTGCGCTTTAAGAGTCTATTGTACTAATTAAGTTCTGTATTTTTATTTTGTGTGCTTTGTATGCGTGTGTTTAAAATGTCTTAATAATGTGTGTTTGTATCGTGTGTATTTAAGCACTAGGTCTACCAGCATCACCGTTTCAATTGTCTTACCAACTGAATTCAGATATGAATCGTAATCAAAGAACAAAGAGTAATAATGCATCCTCTAAAATTTCTATTTTTTTTTACCATTTATAAGGAATAATTTTTATTTTTCATTCATTCACATTCTTTTTATCGTAAAAGAATATTGTTTCTTACTAAATATGATAAAGAATAATCATTCCTTGTTATAATTTTATTCCTATACGTTCATTTTCTATTCGTTCTAATATTCATCTAATGGTTAACAGTTATACATTTCCCTTTTTTCTCTACTCATTTTCCAAATCTGAATTCTCTAACTTTTGAAAATTAAAAGGAGAACTAAAAGTAGATAAATGATTTCAAATAACCTAAAATAAGTTAATGTCTCTAAACTAGTCAAAATGATCAAATTAAATTTCAATAAAATGATAACTATACTTTTTCTACAGATATTTAAAAATAAATAAATATTTTAAAAAGATTTGGATTTTTTTTTAAAAACATTTTTTCGAATTACTCTTTATTTTTACTTTTATTTTTATGGAAACAAATTTTATTATAAAAAATTTAGGAAGACATTCTTGGATATGTATAATATCTTTCTTGATTTGAGTTTAGGAGATATTCATGAATAACTATAATATCTTTTTATAATTTAAGAAGATATTGATAAATATATATAAGATATCTATAAGATTTTAAAAAATGTTCGTAAATATGTTTTTAAAAATACGTTCTTATATGTTTATTTATGAGAACTTTCATGAATATATATTTTATGAATACATTCCTAAACTAGAATTATATGTATATTTACAAAGATATTTCAAGAAATGTATATAACATTTTTTTCTAAAGTTTTCGGAAGAGATTCTTGAATTTGATACCTTAATCTGATAAAAATATTCTACACATTTTTAATATTTTTAGTAAATCTTCAAAAATTATATTTTGAATAATAGTTTTACAAATATGCACATAAGTTAAATTCAGGAATATGTTATATACATTGAGAAATCAGTTAAAACACTATGTTGGATATCATCAAAAATATCATAAGATTTGAGTATATTGTGTTGATTATTGTTTAATGTTTAATATTTATGAGTGAAGTTAAGTTTATAAAATTCTATAAACTTTTATCCATTTATAAATAATTTAAGAGAATTAATTTTGTTTTTTATAACAAACTTAAAATATTTATGAAAATTATTATCATTTAAACATAAATTTGAAAAATGATGTCATATTTAAGATAAAATAATAATTTATATTCTTATACATATAAGTGTTGCACAAAAATATATATAAGTTATATTAAAAATATAGTTGACGTTTATGAAGGCAGTCATAAATTCATCTTTTAAAATAAATTCAGGAAACATCATACATTTTATGAAAGTTTTGATTTTTTAATAGAAAAATATTTTTTGAAAAATATAGAAAAAATAAATTTTCAAAAAATAAATTTCAATTTTGTAATTCTATTATTTTCAAATTTTGATATCAATTTATTTATATACTAGTATAACAGCCCATGCTATGTATGGATTAGTTTACTGTTTTTAAAATAAATTTATGACTGCCTTCATAAACAGTAAATTTTTATTTAAAGAAAACATTTTTCATTTGTCAAAATTTTGATTTGTCAAGTGACTTGTACTTTAGTATATAAGAAATAAAACACTTTTAAATTGTAACTGTTATTCTTAAACGTGAGAGATTTTTTTTTATGTCGCGAACGCGGAAGTGAATATGAGAACTTTGAGGGATATAGTCATTTGCAATTTTTATGATAACCTGATTTTTTGTCGGCATTATAGTTTTTTTTTTTTTTTCAAATAGATGCCGTGGGTTAATATTTGATTAGTTAGGAGACTTGCATTTTAGTATATAAAATAATTAATAAATAATTAATAAAATTATAAATGAGAATGTAGTTATCACTTACCATTTTTATGAAATATAATTTGGTTAGTTTGACTTCTATTTAGAGAATAAAACTAAAAAGGAGGCTGTTTGACTTGACAAAAAGATTCCTAAAGTAAATAGAAAAGCAAACAAAAGCTTAGTTTGAACTGCACGGATTTGGATGGTCTCTCTCCCTCGCTCATGCGTGAAAGCTTTCTGAGTAAGCGTTCCTTCATCTCCTCCACTTCGCAATCTGTGACTCTTTGAGGAATCTTCTCTTAAGCAAGGCTTCATTTGTTCAACTTAGCAACTCACACTGAGCAAAGCTCACACCATGATCTCCAGCTACTCTTCTCCCTTACCTAAGACAGACCGAGCTGCCGCAGAGAAGGTTGAGCCTCCGCATTTATGTTTCGTATGATTGATGATTTTTCAGCATTAATAATAAAAACAATAGATATAGAGAAAAATAGTATTTCCCTATATTTTCCTCATTTTTCTATCGCAGAGGTTTCCTCTAACTTTGAAAGAAAATATAGTGGTGCATAGAGCTTGTGCCTTTTAGCTCATGCTATGTCACATCAGAGAAGAATTGCTAGTGTTGGTTCTGTTTTACTTGTATAATGATGGGTGGAGCAACAAGAATGTGATATTAATTTTTTTTTCCTTTCTATTGGTCTTCTCATAATCTAGTTCATATTGCAGGAGCAAGATGACAAGTTTTCTTTAAGTGATATTCCCAGCGCCCCTCCATTTTCCGGGTCAGACGAGGAATCTGGAGAAATTAAACCAGCAACGTCAGGTGTCCAAGTTTCAGAAGGCAAGACAGAAGACTGTGTAGAAAGTAGAAAAACTGGACACTTTACTAGGTATTACTCCTTTCGGTTTAATTGTCGTTATAGAGAAAAAAAAAATTATTTCAAAATAAGTATCGTTTTATAGTTTCAATGTAAAATTTATTAAGAAAATTCTTCAGTTTATTTTTCTATTGGTCAAAATATGGTTAAAAAGTAATTGTGTTCTTATTTTGAAAATATACAAAATTATATGTTTTATTATAATGTGTCTGTAAAACCAAAACAACAATTAAAATGAAACGGAAGGAGTATTCTCTTTTTATTTTTAGCTCTTCATGTGAAATGAGTTCTGAGTCTACGGTTTTTGTTTCTGTTCCTGTAGACCTAGTGCTGTTTCTAAGTCATTTGATCAACATCCCGTTCGGCTGCCAACTTTTCATGCAAGGTAACATAGAAAACCCCCCACTGTTGTTATCTTCAATCACATTTTTGTAAACAAGTTGGACTTAGCCGCCTATTTTTATGTACCTTGATACAGTGCTCGTGGCCCATGGCAAGCAGTGGTTTCCTATGATGCATGTGTGCGAGTTTGCCTTCATGGGTGGGCAAAGGGTTGCATAGAGGCTCCCATGTTTCTGCAAAACGATTGTGCTCTTCTACGAGAAGCATTCGGGTGAGTTTACTTATTGAATTTGACGTGTAGATTTTTTATATATCTTTATACAAACTGAAGTCGAATGATATGTTTTCATCCACATGCCTCAAAAGTAATTATTGAGTAACAGAGGGGGGTTTTAAACTGAATACAGGGTGAAGCAACTCCTTTTGCGTTCGGAGGAGGAAATGCTGGTGAATCAATCTTCACAAGCTCCGTACGAGGGAGTTGCACCAAAACCCAAGAAAACTATTGTCAAAGTAATGGTTCAAGGTAAAATTGTATTCCATGATCTTGTTTGGCTACCCTCCTTATAACCAATAGGCATAAATGAACTTGTCTACTTCTGCAGTACGAAGTGTTAAAACAGTTTTGGATGCTCCAACGGGTTTTAGTATATTCTCTTCAAAGCCATATCTGAGAAAGTTTGAGAAAATACGGATTCACTTTTCCAATATCTCAGAACGTATATCTTCTAGATGGCGGGCTCTAAAGAAGTTCCATCTTCATGTACCTGCAAATTGTTCTTCCCTTTCAACGTCTTATGATCTTGTTCAAGGTATGACTTTACTTAGCATATGTCATATACATCAGTAGTATGTGTGGGCGAGTTGAGGAAGATATTGTAGTTCCATGTTTCACCATTTCACTGCTTTTATGTTTTTTTTGTGTTATAACTTTTATAAATATCTGTTAATCCGTTTGATTCTGTCATTCAGAGACATACTCGTGTCGGTTAAGGTTGAAAAGCTTAACTGAAGATGACGCCATTATCATGCAACCCGGATCCAGTGAAGGCCATGTTTTGTATGTACTTTCTATTCCCTCTCCCAAATCCACTCCTGGTAACTTTCCATGTATGTGGTGTCTGACAAAGTAGATGGAAATTTCAACAGCTTTCCTGAGAGTCATGGAGATGATCTGATTGTTGAAGTACTTGAATCAAACGGGAAGGAATTTGGGCGTGTGATTGTCCAGTTAGCTAATTTTTCTCAAGATTCCGTGAGTCATTTTTACTTTGCCTTTTTCATTTGTTAGTACGTTTTAAATGCATGCTTCTAAATGAAGAATGCATACAGGGTGAGAAAATTCTCTGGTGGTCTGTGTTTCGTGAGCCAGAACATCAACTTGTGGGAAAACTCCAGCTCTGTATAAACTTTGATGATAATAGCCATATGAAGGTGTGTTAGCTACCTCTCTCTCTCTCTCATTATATTTGGTATCTGTGATGATCTCTCTTTTTTGTTTGCTTCCTCTAAGTGGATTGGCATCTCTCTCTGTAGTAGACTGAGAGACACTCCAGCAGTCCATTTCCTTGTGCAACTTTTAGCTTGTTGATAGTAACAACAACTACCTCTTCTCTTGTTCAGAAAAAAATCATTTTATAATAGTTGTTAATTTTATTACAAGATGGTAGCTTCATGGTTGTGTAAGAGCTTATGCACGTACACTCAGCTCCTCTCTATGTTCATTAAACGAAACGTTCCTCAAATTTGTTGAAAATCTATCCTCTGTTTGAAGTATGTGTATCCTCCGCAGATTATGTGTGTGAACACACATATATATATAAAACTCATTTGTATAGTGCTCAGAAGATTTTGGTGTATTTATTTGTTTGTTTCATCTTTCCTGTAGTGTGGTTCTGTTGCAGAAACAGTCTCATATGACCTAGTCCTGGAAGTGGCCTTGAAAATGCAGGGGTTTCAGCAAAGAAACTTGTTGTTACATGTTTCATGGAAATGGCTTTTGGAAGAATTTTCCTCATTCTATGGGATTTCAGATGTTTACACCAAGCTCAGGTATACCCTACTCCCTTTTTTCTTTTAAATCATTTGAGGGATATGCTATAACTTGATTTTCTTCTATATTGTTTTGTTGGATTAAGATACTTGACCTATGTGATGGATGTCGCTACACCGACTTCAGACTGTCTCCATTTGGTGCATGACTTGCTAACACCTGTCATCATGAAAGGAATTGGCACGGCTGCCTTGAGTCATCAAGAGGTAGATACTCAATCCTATTATTTTTTTTTCTTTGCTGTTTTCTAGTTTTCTGTGAATCTTGTCTCAAGTTAAGCCATGAATAGGATTCAACTCCAAAGTTTGATCATAAATACCTGAGTCTTAGCACCACAGTAGCAATATGTACATGTTATTCACCATTGTATTCACAGTTGTGCATGCAATGATGAATGACAGAGTTTGACTTTCACGTAGTTGCTCACATTGATAATTCAAACATCATTATACCTCATATCACCCAAGTTATTTCTGTTTGCTTCTTCTGAACCGATTATGAATCTCCTTTTTTTTCCCCTTTCAACAGAACCGGATCCTAAATGAAATGAAATGCAAAATCGAGGAAATTCTGAAGCTGGTCTTCGAGAACTACAAATCTCTTGATGAGTCTTCTTTCTCTGGAATGAATCATGTATTCAGTTCTGCAACAGGAGTTCCAGCGCCAGCACTCGCCCCTGCTATTAAAGTGTACATGCTTCTGCATGATATCTTGTCTCCAGAGGATCAGAGTAATCTTTGTCATTATTTCCAAGTAAAGCATACACCCTCTCAAATGACTTACTTCACTCTTGGTTCATTTTTCTCATCTATTTTGGCATCATTAATGCTTTTTATAGGCAGCAGCAAAGAAGAGATCTACAAGGCACATTGGTGAGACAGATGAGTTTGTTACAAACAACAATGATCCAAATTTTTGGAATCCTTCTTCAACATCGGCTGCTTACCAGAAAATGAGTATGGTCTGCAAGAATGTAAAGAATGAGATTTATACTGATGTTGAGATCCACAATCAAAATATACTTCCCAGGTTAGTATGCAAGTGAAAAAAAGTTATGCTCAGCTAAACTAGTCTTATTTCAACTATTTCCAATATAATTGATATGAAAGGGTCTTGTAGCAATGTTTGTTATATTGTTTTTTATGCAGCTTTCTTGACCTTTCAAACCTGTCAGCATCCATATATAGCACTGATCTCTACAACAGACTTCGAACGTTCCTTGTTGCATGTCCACCCTCTGGTCCTTCACCAGCAGTTGCAGAGCTTGTGATTGCAACTGCAGACTTTCAACGTGATCTTTCCAGCTGGAACGTCGGGTAAGTTGTTTAAAGATTATTATTATTGTCAATTGTTTTTGACTGGTATGATGTTTTATTTTTGCAGTCATATTCAAGCTGGTGTTGATGCAAAAGAATTGTTCCACCTACATATTATGATTTGGATTCAAGAAAAACGCCTTTCCTTACTTGAGTCATGCAAAGTTGATAAGGTATATTTATATATTGGCTTCTCTGTGTGGTTTTCTTCAATTCTAAATCAAACTTATGGCGCACCATTGAGAAACTGACTCCTTTGTGGCATTAAAAAAAAAACTAATCATTCAATCAGGTAAGGTGGTACGGAGCCAGTACAAAACATTCAACAACCCGATTTGTTGAGGTAATGTACACAAGGCTGAACGAAACCATTCAAGACTATCAAGTTATCATTTCTAGATGGCCAGAGTATAGCTTCATTCTGGAGACTGTAAGTTTAGCGGTTCCTTGATGATTGCCGTTTACGCAACTGTGCATGTTATAAAAGCTACAACACAAATTGTGTTTGTTTATATATAGGCCATTGCTGATGTTGAAAAAGTAATTGTGGAAGCTCTGGAGAAACAGTATGCAGATGTCATATCACCTCTAAAAGAAAACTTGGCTCCCAAAAAGCTAAGCTTCAAGTATATTCAAAAGCTAACCAAAAGATCTGCGGTTGAATATGAAGTTCCGAAAGAGGCGAGTTCCAACACTTTTTATAAAAAAAACTTATATATTAAGCAAGATTTGTTTGTTTTTGCTGAAAAGTTTTCCTGGTGCAGCTGGGAATTTTATTGAACACTATGAAGAGAATGCTTGATGTTCTAAGGCCTGATATAGAGGCTCAATTCAAAGCATGGTCTTCATGCATTCGTGATGGTGGGAACACAGCTCCTGGGGATAGACTTTCTGAGGTGACGGTGATGCTCAGAGCCAATTTTCGAAGTTACCTTCAAGCTGTAGTTGAAAGACTCGTACAAAATGTGAGAGTCCATGTTTTGTTGGGGTTTAGCAATGTTCTGAGATCCTAATCCCATTACTAAAACATGTCTCTAATCGGCTTATTCTTTTGCAGAGCAAGCTACAAAAGGCAACAATGTTAAAGAAGATTCTTCAGGATTCTAAAGAAAGTGTTGGAGAATCAGACATCAGAAGCAAAATGCAAAACCTGAGGGAGCAGCTCGTCTACACAGTGAATCATCTACATTCCGTTTGTGCGACGGATGTATTCATCGCATTATCCCGAGGATACTGGGATAGTATGGGACAGGTAACTATTTCAATAGTGTTTGTGTGGAGTGCGTTGGAGAGCTTGATTCTTCTTCTCTTGCCACATGACAGATTGTACTAAGCTTTTTGGAGAAGAAGAAAGCGAACAGAGCTTGGTACAAGGGTTCTAGAGTTGCTGTCTCTGTAAGGGCCCTTATGATAAACTGCAACTACTTTTGATTGCATGACTCTACAAGACTTTTACCTTATCATATACAAATGGTGCATACTTGCAGATACTAGACGATACATTTACTGCACGGATGCAACATCGACTAGGAGATTCGTTAAGAGAGCAAGACCTGGAGCCCCCGAGATCCATTGTGGAGGTTCGTTCAATTCTGCAATGACACTACAGTAAATGAAACCAAGTGTTCCTTCTTCTACTAAGCATAAAACAGCTAAAAAATGCTCAAGATTACTAGTATTTTGCTTGCTTGAAGCTGTAAGGTTTACTAAAATGTCTTTATATTGCAAGACTGGTAGTAACTCCGACACTAGTTGTGATAAGAATAAACAGCAGGATGAAGTGAAATACAAAACTCTCTTTTACCAAAATTGACTCAAATCCAAGGAGAATAAGTCTTCGCGTTGGATCAAAACAACACCAAACTATGTGTGATGTGAAGAAGATTTGAGATCAAACTAACGGTGGCGGCTGCATAAACAGAACAAGCATATATTGAATTGAGATCATCAAACTAATGTTTAACATTGAATGTTGAGGGGATAACATCACAGAGAAGAAGAGGCAACAAATGGCATATGTACAGATAAATCAGAGAATGATATAAAACATTTGCTGAGTTGAGGCTGTTGGTAACTTATGAGCACCATGCGAGTGAGATGTGTCTTCTCAATTCAGACAAGCTTTGATATGGCCTTGCAAGACACCCAGAAGGCTTTGGATGCAATACTCAGGATCATCGGGTTTTGATATATCCTGTTAGCCAAAAGAATTAAAATATAGATTGGTGAGAACTTCTAAGAAGAAGTCAGATAAACAAATGCTAAAAGAGAGTGTAATGTACCCTATGGCAGTTGCACTCCAGGAAGCAACGTTGTAAATAACTTTACTTCCTTCCCATGCTTTACGAAGCTTCCCCTTTCGCTTCTTCACTGAAAACATCGTGCTAAGTGCTACAATCGCAGTTCATAAGCAAAACTCTCTTAGTACCTAATAGAAGTCACACACTCACTAGCATCTTACCAAGATGTTCATAGGATACTACTTCCTTTGTTTCTAATTGAGTGACACATGGAAGTTCAAGATGTACCTTTCTGAAGCTGATCAGGTGATATATCCTATACAAAGAACAACAATCAGAATAAGTAGTTGATGAGACATGAAACAGAAGAGAGATACGAGAGAATACAGGACTTTCTTTATGTACCTTAGTCTGCTTAAGGGAAGATAAATAAGTAGCCATGAAACAGGCGATACCATCAGCTATATCTTCTTCCCTAACAAGAACATAATCATCTTCCGTTTGACCCTCACCCCATAAATCATCTTCACTAACTACATCCCAAGAGCTACCATCTTCTGCCAAATTCAACAACACCTATATATAGTTATCTCTACATTGGCAATCTAATTGGATAACTGTAATGAAACTTGTTGTTACCAGGAAGATCTTGGAGAAGTGAGACTTGAGCTAACTCAATCTTTTCCCGAAAGTCACGACCTTCAACTCTAGATTTGATGAGATCATACAACTGCACAAGAATCATGGGATCAAGTCACACATTTTAAGATTCTACTGCCCCGTTAATCAAGTAAAGGAGCATACTTTATCGGTTTCAGGATCTCCATGATCGGAAGAAGAATTCTCTTCTTCTTCCCTCTCCGGCGAGTCGCTATTATCATCCTCTTGGGAACCACTGGTTTCGATTCCATCGCCGCCGGGACCTGTTTCGGTGAGATTGAGCAGCTCGAGAGCTCTCTGGCAATCCTCCAGCAAATTCTGCAACGTCTTCCGCTTGACGCGAATGCTATCCAACTCGACGCGGTTTACTGAATCATGAGTCGAGCTAGAGACCTCGATTTCCATGGTTTTTTTTGCTTGAAATTGAGATGGAGAAGACGATTGATTTTGATTCTTCTTTCTTCGTCGTCTCCACCCTTGTCTTATTTGTGTGCGACCTATTTGTTTAATTTTAGCCGGAAAATTAAAAAGAAAAAGAGAAAAAAAAAGGATAAAGAGAGTCGTAAGTAGTAAGACAACAAGCAACTACATTAATTGTCAGAATAATAGAATCTTCTTATTGAATCTTCTATAGATAACAGAAATTTAATAATGCATTATTTAAACCAGCTGCAAACCATAATTACACAGAAAAAAAAACAAAACAATGGGTGCTTACTTTGCAAGATTGATATTACTATTTTAATTAAAATTTTATTTAATTTAACTCTACTGAAAATCAGATAAAAATACCGGTTTCATTGGGAGCTAAACCGATTTACCGGCGAGAAAACTGATCCAAATCTTCAACGCCTGGACCGAACCAGCTGGCCGGAGTATTGTTTATGTTATGATTATCATCAAGTGTTGTGAGCTATGAATAGGCCTGTGTGATCTCTTTATTTTTGAAGCCCAATAGTATACTCCTTTTGTCCAACTCATATACATTATATGAACTCCTAAGAGTGATTTTGTCGATCATAAAAAACTAGGGCCCAAACTGCTATAGCCATTCTATATATACAACGAAGGAGATGACCTTCCCCGCAACTCCATCATAATCCTTCCCTAGTACCAAAGGCCATTCGGGGGCATAAATGTTGAAATAAAGATTATAAATGCATGAAATAATATATTGAAACACCCATCAAACAAATTTAAAAAAAAGGTAGACGAATGAATGAATGGAGTCGCCATGCATGCACCAGTATTATTCAAATGTTATAAGTTGTTTTATATGAATGAGCCACGTAGCTTTTATCGAATAGATTATAGATGCAAGATATCTGTATATATATAATAAATAGTCAAAGCCTCAAAGGTGTCACCATTAACACAAAGTAAAAAGAGAGAGTGGTGGTGGATGGTCGTGGTCCGCACGATGCACCAATGCAAGGGTGTATTAAGGTTGTCATTTCTATTCCCTTTCTTTTTTCTTATTACAAATATCAAATAATTATTATGATCCCAAACTTACTTATTAATAAAATGTTAGTAATTGAGAAAGACTAGCTAGAGACATTTGATATTATTAACTAGCTATATAAAGAAGGTGTTAGCAAAAACTATAAGGTTAGAGAGTAATTATAAAGAGTGGACATGTGTATTTTTATGAGAGAAATGGTTGGAGAAGAGAAGAGGTCAAAAGACAGAAGAAGGAGAAACATTTTTCCCTCCAAGAAGGGAGGGGGGGATGATGATGACGTGTACAACTGGCGAATGATGGAAACAAAAGACTTCCTCTGTTTACGCCCCCAACATTTTCGCTTCACCTCTTCTCTCTCAAAACACCGTTGAACACATCAAAATCCAAATCTCTCTCTCTCTCTCTCCCCCTAATTTTTTTTTTAACAGTTATCATTATTATCATCTTTCATTCTCCAGATCAAAATCAAGGTTTTGTTTATTGAATTCATGCTTCTTATGATTTGAGATCGGCTATATATTATCATCATCTTCATTCTTCTCTTTATTTTTTTTGTTCCTTGGAGTTAGTGTTGCATTTCAATGGCGTGAAAACTCAGCGTTACATCAAAGATATGGCTAATAGAAACGTAGAATCATCTTCTTCACAGCCTTCTCAGGTCCAGACACAACAACAGCAGCAGAATAATGCTCATGAACAAGACCAGGAGCAACATGTGCGTCACTCTCTTTTTCGTTTTTTTTTTTCTTTCCCGATCATACCTTATTCTCCTTTCTGATGATGCTCATTGTTACTGATCTATAATAACTTGTGTGTGTTTATCTTCCGATTCTAGGGTGATACCTGTAGTTTTCCTCCTGCACAGTCTGGAAACACGGACCCTCGTTCCCGTGGTGGCAACACGGTAACTACCCTACTTTCTTACATTAAATTACTTCCCTGAGGTTAATTTCTAATGACAAGATTTAGTATACATTTTGTAAATGTAAATATCATGTAAATACAAACGAAAAGAAACAATCCTTAGCAGTACATTGTTTACGTTAGATATCTCTGAACTCCTAGTGATTTTCTTAATGTTAGACTGCCTTTACCTTTTTTTGTAGGTATTCAAGAGTGGACCGCTATATATATCCTCAAAAGGTTTGTTTACTTCTTCGGATGAGATTCTTAGTTTCATATAGTCTTTCCTGTATTTTCTGTTGCAATTCTATGATGAGAGTGGGTGGTTCTAATATAGAAGTGGGTTATGCACACTGTAGAGGCTATAACACCTCCTTCTGTTCAACTTTTACAAAAATAAACAGGAGTTTCTTGGGGATTCTTGATTGGTTCTGAGTTAACTATACTGCAAATTAGTATTTATTTGGTTCATAAATTTTACTAATTAACACAGGGCTTGGGTGGACATCGTGGAAGAAAAGATGGTTTATTTTGACGCGTACTTCCCTGGTTTTCTTTCGAAGTGACCCCGTAAGCTTTCATATTCTGATCAAGGGTTCTGCCAAATGTTACTTTTTGTTTCTTTCTTTAACTTGATTCACACGGAAATTAGGATAGTGCTCAAAAGATTGCAATATCAAAAAAAAAAAAAAAAATTGGGAAGTGGAGGATGTAACTGTTATTACAGAGGATGTGTATCTCATTATTATTTTTTAATGTTTAATTTTTACAGAGCGCAGTCCAACAGAGAGGAGGTGAGGTCAATTTAACCCTTGGGGGAATTGATCTCAACAGTTCAGGCAGGTTAGCTTATTGTCTTGAATCATTGCTTGTCTTCTTACTACAGTCTTCAACTGATGTATTATGTAAATGTCTGGTTTGGTGTTACTAACATAGTAACATCATATAACTTTGGACCTTTTTTTTTTGTTTAGCGTGGTTGTCAAGGCAGATAAAAAGCTCTTGACAGTTCTCTTCCCTGATGGTCGTGATGGACGTGCCTTTACACTCAAGGTTCCTTCAGAACTCTTCTTTCCTTTTCTGTTTTTTTTTTTAATCTCCTTAATCTTGCTATTATCAGTTGCATCCATTTCATTTTTGATTTGATTCTTTTTTTTTTTGCAGGCTGACACTTTGGAGGATCTACACGAGTGGAAAGCTGCTCTAGAAAACGCTTTGACACAAGCACCTAGTGCTTCTCATGTTATGGGTCAAAATGGTATCTTCAGGAATGATCAAACAGCAGATACCCCTGCCGGTGTTGACGAACATAGTATGCTTTTCAAATGGTTTTACTCTTTAACTACTTAAGTGCTGTTAGAGTGTCAAAGAGTAATGAAAGGCTCACAAGAATGTGGGCATATTTTAGATAGCCAGTGACATCCAAATATTAGTTTCTCTTAAGAAAAATGATACATTTTTCTTATTTTTACAGAAGATGAAGCGGCACCAACAAGACCAACCGTACTTGGAAGACCAGTTTTACTTGCTCTAGAAGATGTTGATGGAACTCCATCTTTCTTGGAAAAGGCACTTAGATTTGTTGAAGATCATGGTATTAGTTTCAGTCTTTCATCTTGCTTTTCTCCTATTTATCTTTTAGTCATATTGAGCAGTAAAGGAATATATACTTTATCTTGCAGGAGTCAATACAGAAGGAATCTTGAGACAAGCTGCTGATGTTGATGATGTTGAACATCGGATTCGTGAATATGAGCAAGGTTTGAGTTTCTGCATTGTGGCTTATCTTTATTTATCTTAATATTAATATGTAGTCACTTGGTTCAGGGAGAAATGAGTTCACTCCAACAGAGGATGCTCATGTCATTGCTGATTGTCTTAAGGTACCTTCCACCTTGTCACTACAATGCTGAGTATAGTCTTAGCTGGCTCTTAAATATCTCTAATTATATCCATGATTATGCAGTATTTTCTCAGAGAGTTGCCTTCCTCTCCAGTACCTGCATCTTGTTGCAACGCCCTTCTGGAAGCTTGCCGTAAGTTTATCACTGAGACATCTTGAATCCTTCCTAGTTTTCTGACACATAACACATCATCAGGCACTCTCCGTGGCAGTAGAGTCAATGCTATGCGTGAAGCAATTTGTGAATCATTCCCTGAACCAAATCGACGCCTATTACAAAGGTTAGTCTCTCATCTATTTTCACTATGAGCTTATGAGAAAGTTTAGAGATGAACCTTGATTATGTGCAAAACCACCAGTCACTTAAAATCTTATAGCCAGTATAACCATTTCTGTTTTTAATTTTGTCTGTTTTGTTTTTTCCTCTTGCTAGAATCTTGATGATGATGCAGCTTGTGGCCGCTAACAAAAATGTGAACCGGATGAACACGAATGCTGTTGCAGCTTGTATGGCACCTTTACTTCTTCGACCTCTTCTGGCTGGGGACTGTAATATTGAAAATGATTTTGATGTGGGCGGCGATGGTTCTATGCAACTTCTGCAAGCAGCTGCTGCAGCCAATCATGCTCAGGCTATAGTGATCACATTGTTAGAAGAGTATGACAGCATTTTTGGTGTAAGATTCTACTTTTCTCTCTATGATTAAACTTCACATAACCATAACTGATGAGAAGGTTACCATTATATTCAGACACTGACATCTAGATACATATTATGGTCTATGTCTGCAGGAAGGTTCCTTGTCAGCTGGCTTGTACTCTGACTCAGAAGAGAGTGGTAGTGAAACGGAGGAGGGAACAGATGATGGAGACTATGATGATGAAGACGATGATGGCACACAAGGATCTGGTGACTACACAGACGAGGAAGAGGATCTTGAAAATGAATCTGAGGGATCATACAGTGAAAGTGAAGCCTCAGCCGACACTCCCCATGACTTTAATCCTGATGACCATAAAGCACGTTCTTCTATTCAGGTTCAATAACTAATCCAGTTTCCTTGGTCCTCACTCCATCTTTACTTGGCGATTGTGTTTGCAACAATATTAGACATTTTATTTTGTTCATGTTGCAGATAACTGAAATTACAAGCTCTGAATCCACTCCAAAAGGAAGTACAGCGCCCCAAGTTCCTAAGAAGCTTTTATCCAGCTCTAACCGGTCTTCACTACCACGGCATGATGAAGCAAGAAAGGATTATAATACAGAGGTAAAAGCTGTTGTAGAGGTCTCAAAAACTGAGGATAAGAATTCATCAACATTACCCAATGCACCAGGAGGAAGTAAAAGGCTCTGGGGCCGTGCCCATGTAAGTTTCTTTTCTAGTTTCTTGATGTGGTTTCCCTAGCTCATACGGGATTCAGAAGTTAAGTAAAACTTTGGTCTTTTAATGTGTGCCTAGGGGAGGAAAAACCTTTCGATGGAGTCTATTGATTTCACACTGGAGGTGGAGGAGGATGAGTAAGTATCATCATCTCTACTAGTGATTAACATCTTTGTTTAGATCATTACTCCAAAGGAGAGCTTGTCAGAACTTTATACTTGTTTGTAACTTAAGTAGATTCTGTAAATCAATGTGGTCTACTACGTCTACATGGGTACTTAGAACTGACAATGTTTATATATTATGCAGTGCTGACATTGAAAGACTTGAATCAACCAAATCAGAGCTACAAAACAGAATTGCAGATGAAGTCAGGATAAGTCCATTTGAGTTTGTGTTGCTTTTGCTAACTGGGTGACTTGTAACAAGTATGTGAACTGTAACAAACTTTACATTTCCTGGAACAGGTTAAAAACAATGCAGTTCTACAGGCTAGTTTGGAGAGACGGAAGAAGGCGTTGTTCGTGCGGCGCCAAGCTCTAGAGAATGATGTAAGCTTATAACAAAAACATATCCTAGCAGTTTGCTCTTATTGAGTGTGATTTTTACAAGTCGTTTGAGTTATATGAATGTGCTTTTCCTCTAGGTGGAAAGACTACAAGAACAGTTGCAGCAAGAGAGAGACAGGAGGTTAGCTCTGGAAGCAGGACTTAACATGTCGAAAGGAAACCAATCTATTCCAGAAACAACCGATGAAAAGGTTGCTCTTTCTTCATTATCTGCTTGGTTAACATTACATATTCAACTTGAAACACATGTTTTTGTTTCACAGTTAAAGAAAGATCTGCAAGAGGTAGCTCAGGCTGAAGCTGATATTGCTAACTTGGAATATAAGGTTGATGATCTTGAGAATAGACTTGGTGAACAAGACGTTAACGGCTCTGGTTCACCGCATGGTGGCAGCAAAGAATCTAGGAGAAGTCCAGAGCACAATGCAAAGATGTAAGGGGATTCATCAATCTTTGCTTAAAATCATTATCAAAGCTAATGAATAGTCCTTTTTCAACTCTGTGACACAGGAAGGAGAAACAAAAGGATACAGAAGCAGCCTCTGATAATGTTTCAGAAAGGTCAATGCTCAAGGTAACAACAGTACACATATATGTCTTACAAGTCTGTTTCTTCTTCTACTATGCACTTACAGGACACGTAATGTATTGCAGGATGGGCAAGGGTCTGCAAGAGAAAAGGAGTTAGAGAAGATACAAGATCCACGGAGCAAAAGCTCGCAACAAAGCTCAAAGCTTGCGGGCATGTCTAAGAGGTCTGGCACAAAAGGAGAGGTAAGTAACAACACAAACACACCGTTACATTATAACCAAATATCTTCCAAAACTAGGAGCTGATGAGTACAAACAAACAGGGAAACACAACAACAATTTCAGCACTTTCCAAATTGACAATGCGGCTCAACTTCCTGAAGGAGAGACGGAGTCAGATCGCGAACGAGCTCTCAAACATGGACAAAGGAAGAAGCTCAGGGCAACCCAGTCCTTCCACGGAGCAGAACCAAAGTGTGCAAGAAACTGAAAGAGAAACAGGGTCAAACCAGAAGAGCCAGGATTCAGACAGCAGCAAACTCCAAAGCCCACATGTTCTTGACAGAGGAAGATCCGACAACGGAGGGGACAGAAGCAGAGGAGGACCAGAAGGAAACCATCCAAGCACGACACCAAGGACCTTGTCCAGATGATCATCTTTATTAGATCTGCTTAACCCCCAACTTCCCCATATGTACAGCCACCATTTAACTACAGCTCCATTTACATGCTTATTTATTTTTCTTCTCCACACTCTATCTCTAATCTTTGCCCTTAAAAGACCAAATAAACTACAGTTTTTGTTCGTGTGTTCTTGTCTGTGCGTTGGATCTGTTCTTTTTGGTAGTGACATTCACATCACTAAGTATAGTAACAAAAAATGAAATGTAACAACAATGCTTGAACAAAAATATGTATATTGATCTTCCTTTCTATGTTCACAATTCCAAAACGAAGAAATCAATATAAATAATCATTCCTATCAATGCTAGTAATCATCATCATCTTAAAGAATAAAAGAATTGATCAAAAATCACGAAGCAGCTTCTTGACTTGCTCCAAGGTGACAAAGAGCACAACAGTGAAAGGTCCTTGCCTACAAACCGTAGGAACAAAGCCCTTGTAAAGAGCCATTGGTCCTTCCGGATCTGATGTTGACAAATGCTTTTATTACAAGTCTGATGAGTAAAACCATAACTACTGCTGCTGCTGGAGTTAAAGTCAAACTCGGCGGTTAGTAAAACTAGTCAAAGTTAAGAAGACGTGTATGTGCAAGTCTAAGAGAGCCCATTGTTTGCTTTATGGGCTTTTGAGCAAGGTTTCTGGGCTTATGAGCCATTACTAAAAAAGGTTTTCATGACAAAAAGAATACGTCGCCTGAGAGATTNCTTTCTATGTTCACAATTCCAAAACGAAGAAATCAATATAAATAATCATTCCTATCAATGCTAGTAATCATCATCATCTTAAAGAATAAAAGAATTGATCAAAAATCACGAAGCAGCTTCTTGACTTGCTCCAAGGTGACAAAGAGCACAACAGTGAAAGGTCCTTGCCTACAAACCGTAGGAACAAAGCCCTTGTAAAGAGCCATTGGTCCTTCCGGATCTGATGTTGACAAATGCTTTTATTACAAGTCTGATGAGTAAAACCATAACTACTGCTGCTGCTGGAGTTAAAGTCAAACTCGGCGGTTAGTAAAACTAGTCAAAGTTAAGAAGACGTGTATGTGCAAGTCTAAGAGAGCCCATTGTTTGCTTTATGGGCTTTTGAGCAAGGTTTCTGGGCTTATGAGCCATTACTAAAAAAGGTTTTCATGACAAAAAGAATACGTCGCCTGAGAGATTCGAACTCTCGCGGGGAAACCCCATGTACTTAGCAGGCACACGCCTTAACCACTCGGCCAAAGCGACTTGTTGCTTCAGTTCACATAAAATGACTAAATCAAATGCATCTAACAAAGCTTTATTTAGTTAAACTGTAATAGATGCTGCTGCTTGGCATCACTCTCGCAATGAACGTGTTTAGCTTCTAGAAAGGCTTTTAGCTCCACACCATTTGACCATTCCTTCTCTTCTCCCAAAAACTTCTGCATCTAAATTCTAAGAAGCATCAGTGCTGTAACATATAAATGGGCTAATCTGAAGACCTGAGAAGTGGTAAGAAGATAAAGCATAAAGCGTTTTTCACCCTTCCGTATACGTGAAAGGAACCACCAGGCATATTTTAAAAAACCATTATCATCGTTGAACAACTATTTTTATCAAGTATGTAAAGAAAAATCTTCACCAGAAAATACTTGTCCAAAAAAATTAAATTAATAGACTTCCTGGTCTTGACGGCAAATTATTAAAATAAAAACAGTTTCGGTTGGCGGTAAAAAAAATAAATAAAAAAATCAGGTAATAAAAAAGGAAGTATTCTTGCTAATTTCTTCCTCCTTCTACCGAAGAATCTCTTATTCACTTTTCTATCTTCCTCCCTTCCTTCCAATCCCTAACCAGAAAGACCTGATTTTTACATTCTCAGATAACCACTCAAGGGTTCTCTTTATTCGTGTGATCCTCGATTTTTTAGTGGGTCATCATTTCTAAGCTTACCCACCAACGGATCAACTGTGAATGATTCTCTGCATGCCAAATCTCCGTTACTGATCCTCAAAGTAACCTCCTTTCCGGCTAATACGCCGGTAAAAATCTATGGTTTGTGGTCAGATTTGGAGCTGCAGAGGATAAATGCTCCTAGTTTTGGATCTAGGGGTTTCGACTCTTTTCCTTGTGATCTCTCTTGTTCTACCTCTCGTCGCCTTCTTCGTCGTGCGGCGAAAATGGAGGCTAGCTGCCCTGAGAAGGGAGGAGATTCGGAGACTTCTTATTCATGCGTCCGAGGAGGCTGCTAGAGCTGAACTAGAGGCCTCCTCCGTGGAGTTCTCTTCGGTTTACGTCTCTAATGGCTGCTTCCAGTGTCCCGTGTGCTATTCTCCTGCCTCCACTCGATGCTCCCGGTGCAAGGCCGTTCGGTATTGGTATGTAGATATCCTCTTATCACTTTTGCTTTTTCCATGTTCAGATTCAGATTGTAAAGTTATGATTTTGCATTTTAGTTTCTGGTGAATTGGAGTAGTTAGAAGGGAAGATTGAGTTGTAGTTTTGTAACTTTAGCACTACTCAAAGTGCATCTGTTATCTTTAAGAAAAGTGTCTTCATTTTTNACATATTATGGTCTATGTCTGCAGGAAGGTTCCTTGTCAGCTGGCTTGTACTCTGACTCAGAAGAGAGTGGTAGTGAAACGGAGGAGGGAACAGATGATGGAGACTATGATGATGAAGACGATGATGGCACACAAGGATCTGGTGACTACACAGACGAGGAAGAGGATCTTGAAAATGAATCTGAGGGATCATACAGTGAGAGTGAAGTCTCAGCCGACACTCCCCATGACTTTGATCCTGATGACCATAAAGCACGTTCTTCTATTCAGGTTCAATAACTAATCCAGTTTCCTTGGTCGTCACTCCATCTTTACTTGGCGATTGTGTTTGCGAGAATATTAGACATTTTATTTTCTTCATGTTGCAGATAACTGAAATTACAAGCTCTGAATCCACCCCAAAAGGAAGTATAACGCCCCAAGTTCCTAAGAAGCTTTTATCCAGCTCTAACCGGTCTTCACTACCACGGCATGATGAAGCAAGAAAGGATTATAATACAGAGGTAAAAGCTGTTGTGGAGGTCTCAAAAACTGAGGATAAGAATTCATCAACATTACCCAATGCACCAGGAGGAAGTAAAAGGCTCTGGGGCCGTGCCCATGTAAGTTTCTTTTCTAGTTTCTTGATGTGGTTGCCCTAGCTCATACGGGATTCAGAAGTTAAGTAAAACTTTGGTCTTTTAATGTGTGCCTAGGGGAGGAAAAACCTTTCCATGGAGTCTATTGATTTCACACTGGAGGTGGAGGAGGATGAGTAAGTATCATCATCTCTACTAGTGATTAACATCTTTGTTTAGATCATTACTCAAAAGGAGAGCTTGTCAGAACTTTATACTTGTTTGGAACTTAAGTAGATTCTGTAAATCAATGTGGTCTACTACGTCTACATGGGTACTTAGATCTGACAATGTTTATATATTCTGCAGTGCTGACATTGAAAGACTTGAATCAACCAAATCAGAGCTACAAAACAGAATTGCAGATGAAGTCAGGACAAGTCCATTTGAGTTTGTGTTGCTTTTGCTAACTGGGTGACTTGTAACCAGTATGTGAACTGTAACAAACTTTACATTTCCTGGAACAGGTTAAAAACAATGCAGTTCTACAGGCTAGTTTGGAGCGACGGAAGAAGGCGTTGTTCGTGCGGCGCCAAGCTCTAGAGAATGATGTAAGCTTATAACAAAACCATATTCTAGCAGTTTGCTCTTATTGAGTGTGCTTTACAAGTCGTTTGAGTTATATGAATGTGCTTTTCCTCTAGGTGGAAAGACTACAAGAACAGTTGCAGCAAGAGAGAGACAGGAGGCTAGCTCTGGAAGCAGGACTTAACATGTCGAAAGGAAACCAATCTATTCCAGAAACAACCGATGAAAAGGTTGATATTTCTTCATTATCTGCTTGGTTAACATTACATATTCAACTTGTAACACATGTTTTTGTTTCACAGTTAAAGAAAGATCTGCAAGAGGTAGCTCAGGCTGAAGCTGATATTGCTAACTTGGAATATAAGGTTGATGATCTTGAGAATAGACTTGGTGAACAAGACGTTAACGGCTCTGGTTCACCGCATGGTGGCAGCAAAGAATCTAGGAGAAGTCCAGAGCACAATGCAAAGATGTAAGGGGATTCATCAATCTTTGCTTAAAATCATTATCAAAGCTAATGAATAGTCCTTTTTCAACTCTGTGACACAGGAAGGAGAAACAAAAGGATACAGAAGCAGCCTCTGGTAATGTTTCAGAAAGGTCAATGCTCAAGGTAACAACAGTACACATATATGTCTTACAAGTCTGTTTCTTCTTCTACTATGCACTTACAGGACACGTAACGTATTGCAGGATGAGCAAGGGTCTGCAAGAGAAAAGGAGATAGAGAAGATACAAGATCCACGGAGCAAAAGCTCGCAACAAAGCTCAAAGCATGCGGGCATGTCTAAGAGGTCTGGCACAAAGGGAGAGGTAAGTAACAACACAAACACACCGTTACATTATAACCAAATATCTTCCAAAACTAGGAGCTGATGAGTACAAACAAACAGGGAAACACAACAACAATTTCAGCACTTTCCAAATTGACAATGCGGCTCAACTTCCTGAAGGAGAGACGGAGTCAGATCGCGAACGAGCTCTCAAACATGGACAAAGGAAGAAGCTCAGGGCAACCCAGTCCTTCCACGGAGCAGAACCAAAGTGTGCAAGAAACTGAAAGAGAAACAGGGTCAAACCAGAAGAGCCAGGATTCAGACAGCAGCAAACTCCAAAGCCCACATGTTCTTGACAGAGGAAGATCCGACAACGGAGGAGACAGAAGCAGAGGAGGACCAGAAGGAAACCATCCAAGCACGACACCAAGGACCTTGTCCAGATGATCTCTTTATTAGAGCTGCTTAACCCCCAACTTCCCCATATGTACAGCCACCATTTAACTACAGCTCCATTTACATGCTTATTCATTTTTATACACCGCACTCTATCTCTAATCTTTGCTTAAAAGACCAAATAAACTACAGTTTTTGTTCGTGTGTTCTTGTCTGTGCGTTGGATCTGTTCTTTTTGGTAGTGACATTCACATCACTTAGTATAGTAACAAAAAATGAAATGTAACAACAATGCTTGAACAAAAATATGTATATTGATCTTCCTTTCTATGTTCACAATTCCAAAACGAATAAATCAATATAAATAATCATTCCTATCAATGCTAGTAATCATCATCATCTTAAAGAATAAAAGAATTGATCAAAAATCTTGAAGCAGCATCTTGACTTGCTCCAAGGTGACAAAGAGCACAACAGTGAAAGGTCCTTGCCTACAAACCGTAGGAACAAAGCCCTTGTAAAGAGCCATTGGTCCTTCCGTATCTGATGTTGACGAATGCTTTTATTACAAGTCTGATGAGTAAAGCCCTAACTACTGCTGCTGCTGGAGTTGAAGTCAAACTCGGCGGTTAGTAAAACTAGTACTAAAAGTTAAGAAGACGTGTATGTGTAAGTCTAAGAGAGCCCATTGTTTGCTTTATGGGCTTTTGAGCAAGGTTTCTGGGCTTATGAGCCATTACTAAAAAAGGTTTTCATGACAAAAAAAATTACGTCGCCTGAGAGATTCGAACTCTCGCGGGGAAACCCCATGTACTTAGCAGGCACACGCCTTAACCACTCGGCCAAAGCGACTTGTTGCTTCAGTACACATAAAATGATTAAAAGGAATGCATCTAACAAAGCTTTATTTAGTTAAACTGTAATAGATGCTGCTGCTTGGCATCACTCTCGCAATGAACGTGTTTAGCTTCTAGAAAGGCTTTTAGCTCCACACCATTTGACCATTCCTTCTCTTCTCCCAAAAACTTCTGCATCTAAATTCTAAGAAGCATCAGTGCTGTAACATATAAATGGGCTAATCTCAAGACCTGAGAAGTGGTAAGAAGATAAAGCATAAAGCGTTTTTCACCCTTCCGTATACGTGAAAGGAACCACCAGGCATATTTTAAAAAACCATTATCATCGTTGAACAACTATTTTTATCAAGTATGAAAAGAAAAATCTTCACCAGAAAATACTTGTCCAAAAAAATAAATTAATAGACTTCCTGGTCTTGACGGCAAATTATTAAAATAAAAACAGTTTCTGTTGGCGGTAAAAAGAAAAAAAAAAACAATTTCAGGTAATAAAAAAGGAAATATTCTTGCTAATTTCTTCCTCCTTCTACCGAAGAATCTCTTATTCACTTTTCTATCTTCCTCCCTTCCTTCCAATCCCTAACCAGAAAGACCTGATTTTTACATTCTCAGATAACCAATCAAGGGTTCTCTTTATTCGTGTGATCTTCGATTTTTTTAGTGGGTCATCATTTCTAAGCTTACCCACCAACGGATCAACTGTGAATGATTCTCTGCATGCCAAATCTCCGTTACTGATCCTCAAAGTAACCTCCTTTCCGGCTAATACGCCGGTAAAAATCTATGGTTTGTGGTCAGATCTGGAGCTGCAGAGAATAAATGCTCCTAGTTTTGGATCTAGGGGTTTCGACTCTTTTCCTTGGGATCTCTCTTGTTCTACCTCTCGTCGCCTTCTTCGTCGTGCGGCGTAAATGGAGGCTTGCTGCCCTGAGAAGGGAGGAGATTCGGAGACTTCTTATTCATGCGTCCGAGGAGGCTGCTAGAGCTGAACTAGAGGCCTCCTCCGTGGAGTTCTCTTCGGTTTACGTCTCTAATGGCTGCTTCCAGTGTCCCGTGTGCTATTCTCCTGCCTCCACTCGATGCTCTCGCTGCAAAGCCGTTCGGTATTGGTATGTAGATATCCTCTTATCACTTTTGCTTTTTCCATGTTCAGATTCAGATTGTAAAGTTATGATTTTGCATTTTAGTTTCTGGTGAATTGGAGTAGTTAGAAGGGAAGATTGAGTTGTAGTTTTGTAACTTTAGCACTACTCAAAGTGCATCTGTTATCTTTAAGAAAAGTGTCTTCATTTTTATCTGTTTGATAATATAATGCGTAATTAATGGAGAAAGTGTAGTACTTGAATCTTGCCTGATCTGTGGGTGACAGTGTTCTGTTGATAAAGGTATGTTAGTTATCTAGCTTAACATTGTGGTTTAGTGTCAGCTTATCCCATTTGTTCTTGCATGTATGTCTTAGTAATGTTCGTTACATTTAAAACCTTTTTTTTTTGCTTTTATTTTTATTCAGTTCCGGGAAATGTCAGATCATCCACTGGCGGCAAGGTCACAAAGATGAATGTCATCCTGCTTCCATCTCATATAACACTGATGACGAGAAAAGTGACTGTGATTTGAAGTTTAGAGAAGGAAATGAAGGGCTTACTCCTGATGAAACTTTATTGCTGCATACAGAACGAGTTACTACTGAACAAGTCAGGGAAGCAATACTCTCTAGTCCTGTCATATCTCCTGAAGATGCGGGTGGAGAAAGTGCAGTTAACAAAGATGACCTTATAGATACGGAAGAAGCTGTTTCTGTTGCAGAAACATCTGGATCCTCGTTTTCTGGTTTCTCCTCTTCCCCTCGTAATGACCCTGGTGATGAGGCTTCTTTTTTTGAGAGCTCCAGTTCATCTGATTCCGAGATATCAGAGACCCCAGGTGATGCTCATCTTTCTGTAGAGTCAGAGGAGACCTGTTTCAGCAATATTGATGATGATGTTCCGTCTAAACCGTTGTCTCCTAAATTTGTGCAATTGGTTGACTCTGCAAATGACCTTGCTAATTTGCCTAAGTTGAGTCTGCATAAACCTGGGGATGATGCTGGGCAGAGCCCGAGCCAATCAAGTAGCTTAGTCTCTTCAGTAGGTACGGATAGGCATCCACGATCAGCTGATCCGTCTCTTCTGAAGTCATCTGATTTTTGGGGTACGGCTCTTGGATCAGTAGAACGTGTAAGTGAGAATTGTGATGGTTCTAAAGCTGGTGGTGAATCTGGTAAATCCTCTCTGCATTTGTCACTTGGCTCCTCTAGGGACATCTCAGCTGCTAAAATTTCTGAGCCTAGAAATAGTAATCTAAAAGAAACTACTAGGGTTGCTTTAGGGACTTGTAATTTTTCTGGTGAAGTGAATTTAAGAGAAAGAATTGACAAAAGATCTGATGAAGCTGAAATTTCTTTACCAAGATCCTATTCTCTTAATGTGCCGAGTCCTTTGAACCCTACTGTTTTGTCCACTGTGACACTTCAGAAGTCAAAGAGCACCAGTACTGGAAGCGGCTGTATGTTGGCCCCTCTGAAGGTTGAGGAAGTCCAGCTTTTGTCATCCAAGACCTCAGATACTAGGGAGTTTGCTGATGTTATGAAACATTCTGCTCTAGGTGCAAAATATGGAAGAGTTCTTGACCATCAGCAACAGAATGGTGTTGACGTTCACCGTATAAATTCTCTAAATGGAAGAAGTGGCATGAAGGCGTCAGTCCTGAAAGTTGTAGACCAGTGGACTAGACCGAAGTCCGTAGCTGAGAATGAGATAGTAGGAAGACATGGTCACAAGGTTATCACTGCGCTCTATGATACTATCATCATTGGGCAACACTTACTTCCTACATCAACTAATCAGCACAACTATTTGTTCTTATTAATTCGTTTGTGTTATGCAGGGGCTCTTTTCATATGAATTATTTTCTAAGCTGTATACAAGTAAAATTGAGTTCCAGCCTTGTGGCCTCATCAATTGTGGCAATAGGTAACCCCCAGTTTCTCTTCTCATTGTTTTTTTAGCCTGGGAAAAATGATTTCTGAAGAAGTGTATGTTCTTTTGTGGCTGTTATAATCTTCAGCTTGTGCTGTAAAAAGAACTATAATTTGTAACTCACACTTGCTGATGCAAGAAAGTTCTCCTTTTCTTGCAGCTGCTTTGCTAATGTGGTCTTCCAATGCCTGATGTTCACTGCTCCTCTGACAACATACTTCCTACAACAGCTCCATTCTCGAGCATGTGCGTCTCTGGTTCTGTGTTCTTTTCTTTTATATGTGATATATGATGCTTATTTTATGTTTGATTATCATTATTGTTATATCATCAAGCTCTTAATAGGTCATTTAACTGTTAGGTTCAAACAAAGAACAGTGTTTCACCTGTGGGTTTGAGAAGCTGGTCTTAAAGGCAAGAGAAGGGAAGACTCCATTGTCCCCTAATGGGTTGCTATCACAGCTTCAGAATGTTGGAATCCGTCTTGGAAATGGCAAGCAAGAAGATGCACATGAATTTCTTAGGTGAACTGACATTTCTCCAATTGAATAAACTTTGATCCATATATGTAAATATTACAACTCGAAGAACTTGTTTTAATTTCATTTTTTTGTTCTCATTTTTCCTTGCCTTTTGCAGGTTTGTTGTCGACACAATGCAGTCTGTGTGCGTTAAGGCATCTGAATATGATATGCCAAAGACTAGGAAATTAGAAGATACAACTCTAATTGGTTTGACATTCGGTGGATACCTCCGATCAAAGGTGCTCTAAACTATTACATTTCTTTCTGACTCATTATACATTGTTATGGAGGGACAGGTAATCCTGATTTTTTGCTTTTCTTTTAAAACAATTATGATGTCTGCCAGATTAAATGCATGAAATGTCAAGAAAAATCTGAGCGGCGTGAGAAAATGATGGATCTAACGGTTGAGATTGATGGTGATATCAGCACCTTGGAGGATGCCTTGCGTCGATTTACAAGGACTGAAATATTGGATGGAGAAAACAAATACAAATGTGGCAGGTCGGTCACCATGTCCTTTCCATGTGTTGAACTTCTTCTTATGGTCGTTTGATGAAACAGTTCCCTGAGGCATTTCAAGACAAAAGTTATATGTAGTAGTACTGTGTCATGGTTGTATATTTTCCTAGTTCCAAGCAATCAACTGCAACCTCTTATTCGATTCTGGTAGTAAGGTTTACATTCACAAGCTGATGGATGCTAACCTTTTTTTTCTTTCTTTGTCTGAGCAGGTGTAAGTCCTATGAGAGAGCCAAAAAGAAACTGAAAATCACAGAGCCTCCGAATGTTCTTACGATTGCACTAAAACGATTCCAGGTAACTAACATCTTCAGTAGAGACACGGCTTGTTCTATTGAGTCTATCTGTGTTTTCTTGTTTGCTCACAATTTCAGGATACTTGCAGTCAGGGAAATTCGGGAAGCTCAATAAGTTGGTTAGGTTTCAAGAAACTCTAGATTTGAGTCCATATGTCAGCGGTGGAAGTGAAAAATCACATGACTACAAACTCTATGGAGTTATTGTTCACTTGGATACAATGAATGCATCATTTTCGGGTCACTACGTGTGCTATGTTAGAAACAGTCAAAACAAGTGGTACAAGGCTGATGATAGCACGGTAAGCTGCTCATATATGCAAAAACTTTTATGATTTAGTTTGAGTATCTTACATTTTAATAAAATTTCTTCTTGTGTGTATTGTTTTATCTTCAGGTAGTAACTTCTGATATTGAAAGGGTATTGACAAAGGGAGCGTATATGTTGTTCTACGCAAGGTAAATTATATTATAAAATGCATCTCTCTCTCTTTAAGATCGTGGATAATGCTCGATCTGGTTACTTATGTTACATATATCAAATGAACTGGCTACAGGTGCTCTCCAATGCCACCAAGATTAGTAGTATGTAACAAATCTGTAACACCCAATAAAAAAGGCAGCGGGACGGTACCTAAGACTACTATGTCACGGTCTGTGTCTACTGCAAGTCCTGTGTTGTCTGCCAACACTCCTGGTGGTGATCGACCTGGGAATATACAGTCGTTTTATTCCAGCTTCCAGAGGCTGCAGAGGATTTTGGAAGAGGACTCGTCTAGTGACAGTTCGTCTCTCTTTGACAGCACCTCAGATGAATGCTCGTGTAGCACAGACAGTACAAGCATGGATGACTTTGCTGATTTCATTTTTGGAGATCATCAAGGAAGAGCTCATGGACAGTCCGAGGCTCCCTCTCCAACATCATCTTCTTCCTCATCTTCTCCTCCCTTCACAAGGCACTCGCGGCTAGGGGACTCTAGTCGTTCTTCTCAAGAAATTTGCAGAAACTCGAGACATCACGTGCCAAGAGAAAGGTAAGGGAAACGATGATTTTTTGTCCACTTGCCCAATTAAGTCAAAGTAGTAGAACCTTTTAGGGTTGGTAAAAGTGGTTACTGAAGTATATATAGTAGTGTACAGTGGGGAAGAGAGATTTTACCCATGAAAATGTATCACCGTAATCAAACGGAACTTACTTTTGTTAATAAGGTGTTTTGATTCTTGTATTAACCATCAATAAAGCTAATCTAATAGTGCACACAAGTTGTATTATAACATTATTCAATTCTGCGGATTTCATGAAAAGAGATCTTCCCCCGTAGAACTCAGAACATGTATTGACTTGAAAATGAACACACTCTCGAGAAGAAAACACTCTCGAGAAGAAAAGAGAAAGTACTTGGACATACAAAGTGACGAATTATCTGGAAGTAAGTCAGATCCGAGCAACGTAGGAATTGGCCTGTGTCACATATCTAACCCAACGATATGGATTGTAACTACTTGATTTCTTTGCTATTTGCAAGTATTTGACCTGTAATCACACAATTCATTACAAAAAGGTGATTGAAGAGGACGGTTAATGGAAAGGAACAGTCAACATTTTACTTGCCTGAAGTTTAGAAACATTGTACATCGGTATCGTGAAGGTCATGCTGACAGGCCCAGCTTCCTTTGTGATATTACCTAACAACGTAATTGAGAACTTTTTATCAGTAGTGTTCTTATGATCTTTCTCTTGAGAGACGAAATAAGGAATACTCTTTTTGTCTAAAGAGAGTCACCATGAAATTCCTGAGAAAATGTCAGCTTCGCACGCAGTGTATGTTCAGCCCCGCCAACAATCTGGAACACCACAGTTAGCTAACGGAAGCACAACCATACTACGAGAGAGATTCAACACTTGCCTTTTTCAAACTCCATTCAAGCATTTTGCTGGTTTCCTTGAAATCTGTCTTCTCTCCAACTGCACCATGTTCTAACTCAAAACTAGCCCTGTCACAACAAACAAACATAATCTATCTCTTGTGGGATTCGACATATATGAAAGTGCTTTTTAGCGTTACCAACCAAAAAGCTAAGTACCTGGAAGTATAGTTTGGCAATGGCATCTGAACAGTAATCGTGTTTGCAATTATGTCTGAAGGGAACTCGGCGCGTATTTTAATTATCACTTCAGCCTAAATTTCAGCAAGCAGAAAATATACGACTTAAGCACTTGGATAAAAAAATTTATACAATCAAGGTATTTAACATCATAACATGTGTAAGTATAGAATTGCATTGCACCTTAAGGCGTCCGGCCTCTTCAATCAAGGTATTAACATGAAAAGGAGGCCTGAACTCCTGTGTCATACGGTAATTCATCACTGGAAACTCCCCATCTGGTGGAACCTGAAAACAGAACAAGAGTTAAGAAATTGCAAAACAACATATTATGACAGAGATGTTATCCGTGGTTAAAAAAAAAGTTAAGCTCACAAGGGATAGAGTTCTATCTGAATCGAAGCTATCAAGGCGAACAGACTCATGAAAGTTACAGTCATCAAGTATCACCCCTGAACCTGAAGAACTCCTATAATCTGCAACAAAAGAAAGAAGGTAAACTTCACTAGTGATGTTGCCAACTATTAGATCGTAATACAATATCGAAGTACAGTTTACGTGTATGAAGTTGGTAAAGATGTGCCCCAAAGAGACACAACAAATGTCATGACAGTAACATCTGGAATCATGCAGCTCAGTTCACAGTTCATGACAGTAAATTTCTTCTGAAAATGATAATGATGATTCTAAGGGGTAGAATAAGAAAATACCATATACTGATACTCCTCCTCCTCCTCTTCCTATGTTTAGGTCTTCATTAAGAGCTAAACGAATTTCCGGATTACCAGAAAGATAACTCTTCATTTGAATGGTGCCATCAATCTCAGATGTCAGTATATAACCCTGTTCAGAAATCAGGAAAAAAAATAAAAAAAATAATTCTAGGAAGAGAACTAACATAAAGATGCAACTATATATATCAAATAGAGACTGCCAAGACTTCCATGCTTATGATATAATAAACAAACAAACAGTAACTACTCACGCTTGAACTAAAAGTAACACTGATTTTCTCGATGATGTCCACAAAAATCTCCTCTCTTCTCCGACCCCCAGGATCATTAGCTACAACAGATTTTGTAACTGCTGTTCCAGGCATTCTTTTGGCTCCTTGCTGCATAGCATTATTAATCCAAGAGGGTCAGTCACATATACCCATAAGGAGGAAAAAGAAAAGGAAATTAATCTTACTGCGAAGATGGCAGCAGGATCGATAGGTTGAAGGCGTGCAGGAGCAATCACAATTGGCTCGTTGAAAACATAGGATTTTAAAACCTCGGTTGATGTAGTTTGCGCGTAGCCAAAATCCTAATTAGAAAAAAAGAGCATAGGGTCATATTCAGTAAAGTTCTCTACTACGTAGTAATATACTTTCTAATGATGAGACTTACAATGACTTCATCGAGTAACTCATACACGAGGACAAAGTTTTTCCTGAATGAATCTTCATTTAAAACGCCAAGGTAATCCTTGATAACACGAGCGATTCTTTGTAGAAGCTCCAAAACAAGAGACGGTGACACGTTAACCCTCGTAGTCGCAACAAAATATAGACCAACGACCTTGACATGGAAGTAGTTCACACCATCGACATTCTATAACGCACAAAAGAAAAGAAAAAAGGAGTTAGATAAAACCATTACAAGACCAGTAATGAGAACATTTAATTTAATTCCTTTTCGTTAAAGACATTATGGAATGTCTCATGTTTGAGCATTGGTTTCTCTTATGAGTACGGTGATACCTACAAAGATAGGTGGCGCCTCTGCATTACCATCCTCCTTCCAGAACTTGACTTTACGGAAGAATGTCTCTGTACTGCCTTTTGGTACCTCAGCTCGGTCTGTAGCAAAATGAAAACGATACACACATCTTCAAAATCTCTAATCGCATGAGCTAAAACAAAACAAGGTTCTTCCAATAAACACAGAGAATGATCAAATGGGTTTTCTCTGGCAAATCGAAAGAACGTAACTTTACAAGGAATGTTTACCAACAAGTTTCAGATATCTAATGATCAAACAATCATAAGAAATGAGCTAAGAGCAGCTTCAAGAGAAGAAAACATCGGAACAGTGTCAAAAGGTCTCGACTTTGAAAAGAAAACAAAAAAAAAAGAGGGAGAAGAAGAGAGGAAGGGAGGTTACAGTCGCGGAAGACGATGTTATCTCCACGCTGAGATAAGACGAAGAACTGAGAGATCATCATCCTTTTCCTTACCGGTTATGTTCACCGGCGAATTTTGATTTTGAGTCTAGTGATCGCCGATCGGTCTCGTGTCTTGTCTGTAGAGTGTGTATCTCTGGTCTGGTGGTGGTTCACGTGTTTACCAATTGTTGTCGTAATCGTAGCTTCTTGACGAGTCCGAAGGTTTACGGTCGGAATGTGTGTTTTTGAGAATTTTATGATTATTACTTTTTGTAGATGGGCCTAATTTGGACATTAAATGAGGCCCAAGTCCACTAATGTTTATAACTTTTCATTTTCACTGACACGAAAAGAAATAGAAGACTACTTGTCCGTCTTATCTTTTTAGTGTAACCGAATCATAGTTAGTGTTAGATAAATGGCTGACCTAACAGAAAAAAGAAGAGCATTAATAATGGTGGGATAAGATATGAGAAATCTTATCAAATGTCGCATCTGGTGTAGATGAACGATGAAACAAAAATTAGATGGAATATTTAATACACACCATTTATGTGAAAAAATCAAAACCAATAAGGTGGATATAAAAGTAGGGAAATTATCTATCAATTTTAGTTTATTTTCATAAAAATAATTCTAAAAAAAATATCAAAATAGATTTTATTAAAGGATAAAATATATATTTATATCTTTATGGTTAACTAATATAGATTTAGGGTTTAAAGTTAAGAGAGAAGTTTTAGGATGAAGTTTCAAATTAAAAAAAAATATTAAAAAAAAATAATTTTTTTGATTATTTTATTTTTAATTATTTTATTTTTTAAATGCTATTTTTATGATAATTTTTTTTTTTAACTATTTGAGAGAATTGCTCTATAAAATATTTCAGATAAACTCATGAGTCATGGAGAAATACATTGATGAGTAAAAACAACTATAAGTTGGTTTCAGGCTTTCAGCTAAATAAAACATTAATTTACTCCCAGAATTTTAAACAGTAAATATATAAAAATGTAAGTGTTCAAAATTGTAAAACAAAAAGAAAGTATTAAAATTTATAGTAACATTTTTTTTATCAAAATTTTTATATTCATAAAATCTAAGGACTGGTATGACTATGAGCGACGTATATAAGTAAAGACCACTAGATGAGAAACACAACAATAGGCAGTCCAGTTGAGTTAGAACGAAACAAAAGTAGATTAACTGATGTTAAAATCACAACTAACACACTGTAGTAGTCTCTAGCCTGCCAGGTTAGTCAGACAGAACACAAAATGTGTATTTATACATTTTAATAATTTTTAATTTGGGAAACTGATGGAACACAAAACGTATGGTCCATTAATAAGTGAATCACTGTTTAGCTTAAAAAAGCAGACTCGTCTTTCCAATCTTGAACACACAAACTCTCCAGTCACTATCTCTCTCTTTTTCTAACACACATACACACACTACATTAGGGAATAAAGAAGCCTTTTTATCTTCTCAGGAATTAATAAAGTGAGTTCTGAGATTGCAAAACCTAATTCAAGATCCTCCCACTCAAAGAAAGGTAACAGCTATGAATCTACTTTTCTTCTCCCTAAGCAGAACATTCATGGATTTATCTAGTCTTGTTACTTCTCTGAGTTTCTGGATCTGATCTTTCTCTCTCTCTCTACACATCTAGGGTTTCATGAAAATATTATATAGACCATCTTAAGCATACCATCGTCTCACTTCGTTTTCTTTCTTTGTTTCTTGGTCTTGATATTGTTATCATGAGTAGGAAGGATTCAAGATCAAGAGTGAAGGAGATCAGGTAAAATGGCGAGAGAAAAGAGAAGGATAAAGAAGATAGATAACATAACCGCCAGACAAGTTACTTTCTCTAAGAGAAGAAGAGGAATCTTCAAGAAAGCTGATGAGCTTTCGGTTCTTTGTGATGCCGATGTTGCTCTCATCATCTTCTCCGCCACCGGCAAGCTCTTCGAGTTCTCTAGCTCAAGGTATCTATCTCTACTTTCATGTTATAAATTTTCTTCTATTATTATTTTATTTTTTTAACTTTGGTTTGGGTTATAGAGAAAATGGTTGGAGATATATTATTATGTCAAGATACGTAACTATATGAGATTTTTGGTTATTTTTTACTTTATAAATTAAATTATTCTCGGGCTTGGAGATATCATGTACCTAATTAACTCGTGTCACCGCATAATTAGATAATATATTGAAGTAGGAAAAAAAAAGATTCTGACGAACTTAAATTATTGTACTTGCTCTCTCATCCATTTTTCCTAATAAAAATATATAAATTATGATAACAATTATCTCACAATTTTGTAACTACGTTGAAATTTATCGAAATATAAGTATGTGCTGTTTACTTTTTATTAGTTTTTTTTATTTAGACTTATGGTTAACTTGTATAATCATAAAGGGAAGAATAGAATGTGTGTGATTGTGCTAACCTATGCAAGCATGTGCATATATGGATACATGGTACTTACCACTATTAGAATGGATTTTTCTCATTATTTTATGTATTACAAAAGTCTTTTAACAATGTCACTTGGTATGATTGGGGATTTTCTTTACCACTCGTTTATTTTATTGTGAGAAGCATATATAACTGAGAATGTAGTCATCTAATAAATATCTTCTGCACATGTTATGACGTGATGTCTACTTTTGATTTCCTTTTCTTTATAGGGACTAAAAACATCTTCTAGTGTATTAATCTTTAATAACTAATTTCGCAAATTACATATTTGGACAAAGGAAATGTTCATGTGAAAGATGGATTGTTTGTTAAAACGTGTAGGATGAGAGATATACTGGGAAGGTATAATCTTCATGCAAGTAACATCAACAAAGTGATGGGTCAACCTTCTCCATATCACCAGGTATTCTCACTATCATTCACTCCTTTCTTTCATCCAATCATTTTCTCTTAATATCTGTTCTCCAATATTCACTTGTTATTCGATTTCTTTGAATTGTTTGGTGTAAGTCCAGATTTAGCGATATAGAGTGTCATATCATAATTTATCATCATTAATCACGAAGCATTTAATTACTTAGTTTCACATATCAGTAACAGAACCTAAAAATGTTGATTTTGCATCTAGCAGCTTGAGGATTGTAACCTCTCCCGACTAAGTCAGGAAGTCGAAGACAAAACCAAGCAGCTAAGGTATGGCATCATTTATATGTTTGCAACTTTGATGTGTGATTTTTATGTTTTTAGAATGATGTGTGAATGTTACATATAGGTTTTAGAATCTATTTCATCTAAAAACGATGTCATTTCATTTCATGTGTATTTTCCTCGGTGTATTATTAATAGATTTTAAGAATTATTTATTGGGTTCAGAATAATTATTCTCATATTTATTTAAATATTTGTAGCTATCAACATCTAGTATAGGTGGATAAAACTTTTGTTTGATAGACATTATGCGCCGAAATCTGGTTGGGTAATTTTTTTGAATGAGTCCAACTAACTCTACAAAAATCTTTGGATCGAGATCATCACAAAAGCTACCGTAATAGTTTAGGCGTTCTTAGATATTAGTTTGTTTTCTTCGTATCCGATTTGAGGTTCTTTTTAATAGAACATCCCCACTATTATTAGTGTATGCGTATTGTGTGTGATGTGGGTCTAAGTCTTCTTTTGAAATTGAGTATATAAAGACTAATGATTACTAAATATGTTGTATTCTAACGTAAAACAGAAAACTGAGAGGAGAGGATCTTGAAGGACTGAACTTAGAAGAGTTGCAGCGGCTTGAGAAGCTGCTTGAATCCGGACTCAGCCGTGTGTCTGAGAAAAAGGTTCATTACTAGACATAGACTAATAGCATGCATGTTTTCTTAACGTGGCACATATATTAAAAAGGTGACATTGTTTGTTTGTTGTTAATTAGGGAGAGTTTGTGATGAGCCAGATTTCTTCACTTGAGAAACGGGTTAGTACGTACAATTCGTATTATTGATAATATATTGATTAATTAAGCCTAGCTGTACATAATTATGCGCTTATTAATAAGTGGTGTAAATAAATGCAGGGAATGGAGTTGGTGGATGAGAATAGGAAACTGAGGGAGAGAGTATGGACTCTCTCCATACCTATTTTAGAGATCATTCAATAATTTAAAAAGGCAATACTAATAAGCTGACTAAATCTTGAATTTTAATATAATATTAGGTAGTGACGATGGAAATGGCTAAAACGATGGCGTTAAAAGAGGCTGTGGAGACAGAGTCGGCGACTACAAATGTGTCAAGCTATGAGAGTGGAGCTCCTCTTGAAGATGACTTCTCAGACACTTCCCTTAAGCTTGGGTATAACTGGTTCAAGTGTAAATTAATTCATTTTTAAGGGTTGGATGTTTACTGATATGTGGATCTTTTTTTGGTTTAGGCTTCCTTGGGAATAATACGCGAGAGAAGAGTGCATGAAGAGTCTTTATTTTCACTTTTTATCCTTTGAGTAAGTGTTGAAAAAAAATTGAGACGGGAAGAGTGAATTCTCATTGCATTGTGGAGACTGTGAGCAAGTTTGTCACATCGTTTTCTTGTCCTTTTTATTCCGTTTAAAAACTGTTTTGCACCGAAGAAAAATCATTGTTTGTCTTGTATACTTATCGTCAAGTCTCATCTTTTTTCCTTCGATAGTGTTAGAGCAACTTCATCCCTAAAACTATTAATAATTTTTCAAACAATATATGTTTGTATATTAATGTAAATGGTCAATTCTCTTAGATAGCCCTTTTTTAGTTTTTGTCACAAAAATAGCTTTCAAAAAATAAAATGACCAAAATAGACTTTTTTTAAAAAAAAAATTTGATTCTTTTTTATTTTTTTTTTGAAATTTGAAACCTTAACTCCAAACCCACCCCTTTACTCTAAACCCTAAAGTTCAAATTAGTTAACCCTAGGGGTATAAATGCATATAAATGAATTTTTTAGCTTCTAAAAAAAACATTTTGGTCATTTTCTTCCTTAAAAGCTATTTTTGTGACAAACAAACTAAAAGGGGCTATCTAAGGGAATTTCTCAATGTAAATTAACTTTCAATAAAAAAACATTTCACTTATAGAAAACAAGTATCCAATGAGGTTCAAATAAGGGGTCTTTTCTTGGCATAGCTTTTATCCTTTTCCCCAGGACATGGCTGCTCATTCAGGTTGTGACTTTGGAGGTGGCAAAGGTCGTTGCCCGTTGACACAGAAGAGTTTGGTTTACTGTTCCCAGCTTCAGGTTTCACTAACAACACCCGTCTCTATCTAGCTTCACACCAGGTTTACGGAGGAGAAGCAAGAATCTCCACCCTGCGTAAACTCTTCCCAGTGCTGGAAAACAAGAAAAGCCTATCCTCATTCCTCAGCAGAGGAACTAGCTGAGGTAGAAGGGAAAGCTTCTCTAATGGCTGCACTAGATTACTACGTGAGTATGAAGAGCGATATCTTCATCTCTGCTTCTCCAGGGAATATGCATAACGCGTTGCTGGCTAATAAGAACTTACTTGAATCTCAAGACCATAAACCCAAACATGATACTGTTGGGACAGGTTTTAGTGAACAAGAGCTTAGGTTGGTCTGAGTTTGAAGGAGCAGTTTTGAATGGGCATAAGAACAGACAAGGCCAGCTTCGTCTAAGGAAAACAGAAACAATCTATTTACACTTATCCAGCTCCTGCTTGCATGTGTAAAGTAGCTTAACCTTTCCTCCTCTGATTGTTGACAATTTTACTTTCTTTTTTTTTTTTGTCTTTTTATCATTAAAATTTATATACATTCAACTAATAATTTATAAAATGGTATTTTATGTAAAAATATCATTCTTTTAAAGAAAAAAATTTACATTTGAGAATTATGATTAGCCTTGTGGGTTCAATCCACCTAACTGAACCAAAATTTTCGGCTTTAGAATTTTGGTTCAGTTTGACAATTTTAAAAAATTTGTTATCGTTTTAGAAAAAAAATTCTCTATTTCGACAAAAAAAATTATAATTTTGAATCAACTATCTGAGCATAGTTTTTTTATTATTATTAAAAACAATTTAACTAGATTGTACCGGTTTTAACCAAATGCTAAATTGAATTAATTAAACTAACTGATCCAAACTAACTGAAATCATTTTAAACTGGAAATTAAATAGAAACTCGAAAACTTCAATTATAAAATTCGTCAAACCGAACCGAACTTGTATAGGTTCAATTCGACACAGACTATAAGCAAAACAAACTAACCGAAAAGCAAATAATCAAACCAAACCACCCGGAGGAACCGACCCCACATGCCTTTTGAGTTTTGACAATGTAAAAAGAGAAGAAGAAGAAAGAGTTACGAAAAGGACAAGGCCCCACTCAGATTCAACCATCGCCGTTTAATTCAATTGTTCCGTCTCCACCGTCATCTTCCTCGATCTCTCCCGAATCCTCCATCCTTGGAGAGAGATGAGCTCCACTTTCTATGCCTCCGATTTGTTTAAGCAGCTCAGGTCAGTTTTGGGTCCTTATCTAGGCGACTCTGTCTCCGACGACGTCGTTCTCGTGATCATAACCACGTCTTTGGCGCTGGTAGTTGGATTCGTGGTGTTGTTATGGAGGAAAACGACATCGGATCGGGGACAGGAGCTGAAGCCTTTGATGATCCCCAAGTCCCTTATGTCTAAAGATGAGGATGATGACGTGGATTTGGGATCTGGGAAGACTAGAGTTTCTATCTTCTTTGGTACTCAGACTGGAACAGCTGAGGGATTTGCTAAGGTGTCTATTGCTATAAAGCTGTGATTTTTATGATTCTGTTATGTGATATGAATAGGGTTTATCTAGAACTTGTTGAGAGTTACAGAGTTCGATCCATGAGATTGTGATTCAAAGGTTTAGTCTTTATGAGTTGAGTCATTTTCATTTTTTTCTATAGGCATTAGCAGAAGAAATCAAAGCGAGATATGAAAAAGCTGCAGTCAAAGTCATTGACTTGGTATGGTTCTATTCACTACCTCTGAGAAGCTAGTTTTTTAATCACTTGATTTGATTTTTTTTCTTTCTCTTTGCTGGTTTATTGTTAGGATGATTATGCTGCTGATGACGACCAATATGAAGAGAAGTTGAAGAAGGAAACTATGGCTTTCTTTTGTGTTGCTACGTATGACATATTTGAATCTGAATGTGACTTCTTTTGCTATATGCCCTTCATGATTTTGTTGGATTTTTTTTTTTTTTTTGGTAACTTGATTAGTTATGGAGATGGAGAGCCTACTGACAATGCTGCAAGATTTTACAAATGGTTTACAGAGGTTTTTACTCTTTCTTTCTCAGATTTGATATGCTGTTCGTAGCTTTTTCCAGGCCTCAAATGTTTTGTGTTTCGTGCTTCCAGGGAAATGAAGGGGATATAAGGTTTCAACAACTAACATATGGTGTGTTTGCTCTTGGTAATCGCCAATATGAACATTTTAATAAGGTAGTGTGTTAAGAAAAATGTATCTGCTTCTAGCTTATGGATTTCCGTTGACCTTAACTGATTGTAATTTGATCTCGTGGAACAGATCGGGATAGTTCTTGATGAAGAGCTCTCTAAGAAAGGTACATGAGTATGTTTCCATAGGTTTCAACTCTTATCTAATGCTAGTTATTGGAAAGAGACCGTAGGACATGTTAATGTGTTGCTAGCCTATGATGATTATGGATGTTTTCTCTTTTCCTGTCGGGTAGCGTAACTATTGTCGTCACATTCAATGCAGGTGCAAAGCGTCTTATTGAAGTTGGTCTAGGAGATGATGATCAGAGCATTGAGGATGATTTTAATGCCTGGTTTGTTTCTGATTCTCTGTCTTACTTTGCTACTTTGAAAGATTAGTATAGAAGGGGAAGCTTCAGAGTTGGCTTGATCACCTTGACGCTGTATTATTCATATTTTCTTGGATGGTTTGCAGGAAAGAAACGCTGTGGCCTGAGCTAGACAAACTCCTCAGAGACGAGGATGATACAAGTGTGGTAACTCCTTATACAGCTGTTATTCCTGAATACCGGCTGGTGATTCATGATCCTAGTTTTGCATCTGAGAAATCAATGGACTCGAATGTTCCCAACGGAAATGCTGCTATTGACATTCATCATCCCTGCAGGTATATGAAGCTCCGTGTAATTAATACTGGAACACAGTGTTACCTTTTTTTTTGGTTGCATTCTAAAATTTGTTTCTTTCTGGAGAACAGAGCTAATGTTGCTGTGCAGAAAGAGCTTCACACACCAGAATCTGATCGGTCTTGTATCCATCTCGAGTTCGACATATCTGGCACTGGTATTACGTAAGTATTTAACACTGATCTGATGTTTTGGTCAACGTCAGATCGTTCACCCGTGTATAAAAATGAATGGCATTTCTTGGCAGATATGAAACAGGAGACCATGTAGGAGTATATGCTGAGAATCATGCTGAAATAGTTGAGGAAACTGGGAAATTGCTTGGCCATGCTCTTGATTTAGTGTTTTCCATACATACTGATAATGAAGATGGGTCACCACTGGGAAGCTCGTTGCCGCCTCCCTTCCCTGGTCCATGCACACTTGGTACTGCTTTGGCAAAATACGCAGACCTTTTGAGCCCTCCTCGCAAGGTTATCTTGTCTTCGTTTTGAGATCAGCATCACATGGCTTTTGATTTTTTGGTTGTTTCCAAATATTAAACTTGTTCTTCTGGTTTCAGTCTGCGTTAGTTGCCTTGGCGTCTTATGCCACTGAACCAAGCGAAGCCAAGAAACTTAAACACCTGACATCACCTGATGGAAAGGTTCTGAATCAATGATAGTGGTGTATCTATTATTCTCTTGGTGTTAAGTTTTTATGAATTATCATCCTTTGAGTTTTTTTTGGCTGTAGGATGAATACTCACAATGGATTGTTGCAAGTCAGAGAAGTCTTTTAGAAGTGATGGCTGCATTTCCATCTGCAAAAGCCCCACTCGGTGTGTTTTTTGCTGCAATAGCTCCTCGTCTACAACCTCGTTACTACTCCATCTCATCCTCGCCGAGGTGATTATTTACTTTTGAAATACCAGTTGTTGGCAGAAGGAAAAATAGTCTTGAGCTTCTCTGTCGTCTAATACAGGTTTGCGCCAAGTAGAGTTCATGTTACATGCGCACTAGTATACGGTCCAACTCCTACTGGTAGAATCCACAAGGGGTTATGTTCGACATGGATGAAGGTAATTCTCACCTTCATTTTTACACTATCTTTCAGTTTGCACCTTGTTTTTAACAGCCTTGAAAAACTCAGAATGCAGTTCCTGCGGAGAAGAGTCGTGAATGTAGTGGAGCGCCAATCTTTATTAGAGCATCAAATTTCAAACTACCATCCAACCCTTCGGTTCCAATCGTTATGGTGGGACCTGGGACTGGACTGGCACCTTTTAGAGGATTTCTGCAGGAAAGGATGGCACTAAAAGAAGATGGAGTCGAACTAGGTCCATGTTTGCTCTTCTTTGGGTGTAGAAACCGACGGATGGTGAGACCTTTTTACAATTGATGCATCATTTTGATCAGAATTGTCATCGTGTTGAGATGCTGCTGCTACATGTATGACTTGCAGGACTTTATATACGAGGATGAACTCAATAACTTCGTTGATAAAGGCGTAATCTCTGAGCTCATAGTGGCATTCTCTCGTGAAGGAGCACAGAAGGAGTATGTTCAACATAAGATGATAGAGAAGGTAAGCATATCCGGGGATGGCTTTGGGATAAGGGAAATGTAAAGTAATCCCGTTCCGCTTTTGCATTTGATTTTGTGTTCAGGCTGCACAAGTTTGGAATCTAATAAAGGAAGAAGGATATCTTTATGTATGTGGTGATGCTAAGGGAATGGCGAGAGATGTCCACCGGACTCTACATACCATTGTGCAGGAGCAGGTAATGAAATGAGCATTGTGAAACAAGTGCTTTGTTTTGGTTGATGAGTCCCTTGGAAGATTGATACCAACTTTATTTTTATCTTACAAATCTCCAGGAAGGTGCGAGTTCGTCAGAGGCAGAGGCTATAGTTAAGAAACTTCAAACTGAAGGAAGATACCTAAGAGATGTCTGGTGATTAATGATGTTTTTAGTTGGGAATCTCAGCTTCTTCTTGTTTTTGAGTTAATACGAAGGCTGTTTTAAACATTTAGATATTGACTTTTTATTTTCCTTTATTTTTTATTATAGTCAAACATGAAAGGTTTGTGTGTCTTTGTAAGGAACAAAATTGTAAGAGGGACGAAGAACTATACAGTCCAATAAATGTTGAGTGAGAAGATTTTAGCTTCATGCTTTATATTGCCTAATAGACATCATGAATGGCACATGAGTATAACACATTTTATTGATAGATTTGCACAACAATTGTATAATCAAAATCGTCACGGGTATATAACAGTTGGATAATCAGAACCCTGACTGGAACACCAGGATTGCTAAAGAGTCTACTCTTTAACTGGCACCTGATGACCATCATTCTCTGTTGTGTCTCGTTAAGAACCTCAACACCATCCATGGAACAATACCTGTTCGGAAAGATTCACCGGTGATATTTCCAGGCATCCTGATGGAACTCAAGATGCTTGGATTTGGTGTTTTCCCATTTGCTCAAGTTGTCCTGATCAATTGCTTGGCGCATTGCACGTAGCCTCATTTAGAAAGCAGCAATGTACTCAGCAAGGCTCTGCTGATTATTGCTAGGTTTGTGGGAAGCTTTTGACATCATAGGTTTCTTTGGTGCTATAGAATTGGGACGCCAGGCTTGACCTGTTGAGTTTCTGTTTGAAGCACCTGAACAGCTCTTCCATAAGACTGGCTTAATATACTTCCAGGGATCTTCAGCCATGGAGTTGGAGTAAAACCTTTCTGCACCTTGTTCCATGGGTCTTCTTCCTCCACCTCTTCTAAAGGTTGTGTTTCTCAACAATCTTGTTATATGACCCTTGTATAATGATTCTGCACCTTTTATTTACCACATCTTGGCAAGTTACAGCAGATGCAAGTATCATGCAACCATCTTGAATCGCAAGAAACCAAATCTTACAATCTCGGCTAACCTAGCCTCCTCCGTTCCTAGGACCAACAAGGGGTAGTAAAGGAATATTCACCTGCTCAATTCATTGTCTCGCAATGAAAGTTAGATCACTAGAACTATACAAGCAAAAAAAAAAAAAAACTTCCATTCTTCCAGGCAAGGCCTTGAAATTTGAAAATGATGGACAAAAGTAAATGCTTCTTTCTTTAGTGTAACCCAAACCCACTAAGGAAAAGGCCCATGAAAACCATAATCGCTGGGGTTTCTGTTGTGTGGATAGAAAAGTTGCCAACTTGGCTGGATGAGGATTCTTGTTTCCCATGTCCAAAGAGTTTCCGTGCTTCACTTCATCTGCTTCTCTCAATCTCAAGTCCACTCTCTGACACAGGTAAGTATCCAAATCCAACACAAATATTTCCTTCATTTTTCTAAACATGAAGATGCCATACAATTCAGATATCTTAAGCTTTATGTGGTTTTGTTTTGGGTTGCGTATGTTCATCTCTCTGGGACGCCCAGTAAAATATCTCTGTTTATCAACATGTATCTGTTTAATGCATGTATTTGTGCATTTCTGATTAGTCTTTTTTTTCATTCAGTGAGTTTGCATTTACATGTTCTTTTTGTAACAAACGCTTACATATATTTCTCTAATATGGTTATTCTTTTGATGTTTCCAGATTGTGGCAAAACTTGATCAAATCATCCAATTGCTCTGCTGTTGACACTCATTTTCAATGCAGAAGCAGAGCATTCTTCAGTCCGAGTACCGAAGACCTGGAACCGGATTGGTTAAATCGATAAAAACTAGTGCATTTCCTAGATGGATCAGTCGCAGTAATGAAGTCAGATTGTCGTTTCTAAGAGGTGAAGCTTCTTCATCCATAAGTGTAATAAACAAAAGTTGCACGTGGAGAGCTCACAGCTTAGGACAGGAGATCCAAGCGGAATTAAGTGATGAAAGTGAAGAAGAAGATCTATGTCCGGTTGAATGTGTCACTGAGTTCAAGACAGATGATGAACTTCTTAGAGTCTTGGAGAAAGCCAAAGAGAACAACTCTTTGGTTGTGGTTGATTTCTACCGTCCTTCATGTGGTAGTTGTAAGTATATAGAGCAGGGCTTCTCAAAGCTCTGCAAGCAATCTGGTGACCAAGAAGCTCCCGTTATCTTCCTTAAGCATAATGTAAGTATCATATACATATTCTTTTAAGAATACGTTAACAACTTCATCTGAGTAACAAATGATTTTGGCAGGTGATAGATGAATATGATGAACAATCTGAAGTCGCTGAAAGGCTCCGTATCAAGGTACGTAGTCTCTCTTTGCAATCTTGGTATCTAACAACAACAATCACAAGAAGAGAGTTTTGATTTAATACAGTCTATGTCTACAGTCAGTTCCTCTCTTCCACTTCTACAAAAATGGAGTTCTGTTAGAAGCATTTGCAACTAGAGACAAGGAGAGGATTGACGCTTCTATAGCCAAATATACTTCCTCTGGATCTTCAAGCACATCGGATTAAACCGCACTTTTGGTTCTCTCTTTTAAATCATAGATAATGATGTAAACTATATTGAACTGTTGTAAAGATACCTGAACAGCCCTCATTTTGTAACATACTGAATAAGACAGATGCAACATTTTTTTTTCTAATATTGTAAAATTTGATTTGAGGTTCGGTTATGGTTTCTATAATACATGTGATGGTGAGAAGATGCATTCATAGAGAAAGAAGAGCAACTGATTCTATCATACTACAAGGGTTTCTATCTTCTGATTCTTATCACAGTATCTAGTGATTACCTAACATATAAGAGTTATCTCCATTAGCAAGAGAAACCAAGGCAGGGTGTTCTTCGACAGTTACAGGTTCATAGTTCGAGTTGTTAGCATCTGCATCACTCCCTAGCTCTCCCTACAGTATCAATCGAACAATGAATGAAGCTTTTCCCTTTTATGTTTAAGCAAACCAGAGACACACATGGATAAAATGCTTACAGATTTTATTATTGCCATCTGAGTCTCTTCTGTTTTCTTAGAGAGATCCCTCAATGTACCCTATGAAAATTGAACAATTTTTAAAACGTTAAAAAGCACATAGTATATGTGAAAACAGAATGAGTAAGTTAGGTTATGCATTTATAGCACTTTGTGGAGATTCATACGCACCCTGGCAGCCCAAAAGAGTCCACATGCATTGCAGAGAGTTCTGGGGCCTGAAGGGCCACGTCTCATCATTGGTGTACATGTGGAACTAACGCCGCAATGACTACACCTACACCAGCGTAAGACCACACTCAACATTTAAAGAGCAAGAAAAATTTGAGCACTAATTGCAGAAGCAGTTAAGTAGCAGAGGCATAACGCACGATATCTCTGTATCTGTGCCCGAGTTATACGCTCCATCTGTCATCTTGGCCGAGGTGAACTGACCTTTATTACGTGCCATTCTGGTAAAAGACTAAACAAAGTCAGCGTTGTAGAAAAAAGTGACAAATCTTATATCTTCAGATGATGAATTAGACATTTCGATTAGTTTCCCACTTAAAGCTAATTATGACACTGACCACGACTCGGTATTAAACATATTCTCTTATGATCAGTCTCCTCAAAGAAGTAACCATTATATAATCCATGTTCCTAACAGACAGATGCGACATTCACAGATACTACTCAAGCTTTCAAGGATTTTGCTAAGATTCCACTAGCAACATACTAAGGGTGCCCCTAGGCCTAAGTGTAGCACCTAAAATCTAGAATGATAGCAACAAAAACAAGCTTATAAATCCCCTGACCTTAACGCCACTTCCTGGCGAACACCATATCTTACTTTATTCTCAAAACATCTAGCATTCCTCTTCTTCCGAAACCTATCCAAGGACTGCGCCCGTTGCGGATGGCTACACCGGTTCTGATATTCAACAACAGGCTACAAAGAAGAAGAAGAGACAAAACATAGATAAAGGTCACTCATTATGCAGAAACTGAACACACAAACAACAAAAAGTTAGTTACCATATGATTCTGTTGAGCTATCTCCATCCCCTGTGGAGCAGTAGAACCACCCAATAGCGACAACGCAGCATTGACCTACGAAATTAATTCCCCCCAAAAAGATATAAGAAAAAAACACAAAAGTGCACACTAACCCTTACGGAATCTAACGCAAAGTATTCACCTTTTCAGGACCAACGTCATCGAAAACGTAAACTTGACCACGGAACGAGATCGTCAGCTGATTAGCTCCTTGAAACTCGGAGCCCTCCATGTGAGAGCCATTGGGAATCAAATCGGAGGCAGAGTAGATGGAGTCAGGGTGAATGGGGATTTCGTCTATATCGTTGTAAGGAATGTGAGCTGCAGAGGAGGCAGAGACATGGTGGTCTTCGCCGACGGTGTTACCAATCTGATTGGGGTTGATCTCCGGTTGAGAGTGGTGAGCAAACATCGGGAAACTGCCAAAAAAAGGGAAAGAGAAGAGCTTTCTTTCAGCAAAGGGATGGGAGTGGAGAAGAAAACCTTAACCCTAAGTGCAAAAGAGGAAGGAGATAGTTGACATGGAGAAGTACAATGCAGAGAGATGGTGATCGGTGCGTGTTGAGGAGGGAGATTGGCCGTCGTGGAAATTTACCGACGGTGAACACGGTGACTTTGAGAGTAACTTCCCGAAGCCCATTATGGCCCACTTGTTGCCTTATTTTATAAAGAATTTCTCAAAACAGCATTGTAGTGTAAAATAATCTTGATCCAACTACATAATTTATTATAAAATAGAATAAAAAATACAGTTATGAACAAATAAAAAAACTATATGTATTCTGTGTCAGATTCTGGTTTTGAATTTGATTAATAATATTTGGCTATTTTTTGAATCATTTCGAATTCGTAATCATACAAAATTTAAATAATTTAAAATATTATATTAAAATACATAACATTAAGTATTTAAAACATTTATTTGCATTTTGGATCGGATTCACATAATACTCAAAATTTTAGATACCATTTTATAGAATTTATTTGACCATTTTTACAGTTTGGATACAGGTTTGGATTCGGATCTCGTGATCTTTTACTCGGGCATAATAATGGTAAAATGAAAGGTAATCTCAAGATGAGTATTAAGAACTTTTCTCATAGAAACAGTCTTATTTTGTCTTTGTGACGAGAATTTACATATAGCCTAAACTGATGGCTGCAAACAGAGCTCAACATAAAGCAAATGCTGGGTTTACAAAGTGGTAAAAGAAAAACTCAAAATCTATTACAAAGGGAGTGAGTGAGTATATACCCTCTGCCTGGGAATTAACATCTCACTGCGTGAGGAGCTTAGAGTCACATGCCACTATCTTCACTTGACTCACATTCTCTTGACGGTCTTCACTCTTGAACATGGCGTCCTGTAATATGAAGGTCCAGACGTTGTCACAGAACCTGTAAGTGTGCAGGTGCCCCTGTACAAAATAGAAAGTAAAGAAGAACGAATTAAGAATCTGGTTGTTTCATCTGCAAAAACCTTTAGTTGTATGTCAGAAGAGAATTAAAGTCGTCAATCATCAGAAAGACCTGCATAAATAATTTGAGATCAAGGCTGTATGGATTGACACTAATCTGGATAGTCTTGAGGTAACAGATGTAAGCTCCTACTTATAAACCAGATAACTGAACCTATACATGTTAAATCAAGCTGCCACCGGAAAAAAAGCTTAAAATTTTACAGAAAGTATGACACTGTTAGAGATTCCAGAAACTACTCTGAACTCAAAAATGTTAAAAGAGACTCTACACATTCTACTCTACAACATCGTACCAACATCATCAGGTTCAATCAGCAAAACCTAAAACAAAACGAACAATAGTCTCTACAACGTAGACTAAGATTGAAGCTGACCTTGATCGTCACCTTGGTCTTCACTTGGCTCTCAAGAGCTTCAGTCATGGACTAAACAAGGACACATTTATCATAAAGAAAGCAAACCAAAGGATTCCAAGATCAGTGAAAGAAGAAAAAGAAAAACCTTGTCAAATTGAACAAGGACTTGGATAGCTAGCTCAGGGCTCAGCGTACCGCTCTGGACCATCTCATCCAACGTCTCCGTCAAACACATCCCGATCGTCGATCTCCTGTACAGCTCAAACGTCGCCATTATCTACGATCGGTCAACAGAGAATCCGAGCAAACTCAAATCGTTGAGTCAAGAATCTGAAAAGTTTCGGCGAAATAGAAGAGATGGAAGAATCTAATACCTCAGATAGGAGACGGAGACGACGGATAGAGACTGTTTACCGATCTCCGGCGACGTGGGAAGAGAGATGAAGGAGGTACCGTTGGGTCGATTGCGAAGGATTTTTTTGTCTCTGGAGCGGAGAAATAATTTGGGGCTTTTATACGCTAGCTTTGGCAGGCAACTGTTTATATAGACAGCTTTGGATAAGGGGAGATTGAAATTACAGTTTAACCCTTGCTTGTTTCTATAAAAGCTTTTTTACATTAGAAACTGTTTTAAAATCACGTTCGGGAAGTAGATAATGGGTTAAATACCATATCCAAATTTCTAATCTTACTAACCGAAAGAATAATATGATTAATATTACTTAAATTTTTGACTAATTAAATTAAAATCCAACCAAAAATTTTGGTTTAATTTGGTAGAATTTGAAAACCTTAACTGATTATCTAACAACTCGAACTAAATTTTTCTTTATTCAATTCGACTAGAATAATATGAACCGAAATGATCAATAAAAATTATCCGTATAAACCAAACTCGCAGGATTAAGTAAACCCATTTAGACTTGTTTAAGAGATATAATCTATGTATAAAAGTAATTCAATTTTTACATTAAGCATTGGCTAAGTAAAGATACAGTCTTTCATTTGTAGTTAGCATCTACCAAGTAATGGTACGTATCAATGTACAATAAATCTCTTAACGGTTGGTGTTGCGTCAGGTAAACACACACACCTCTTTGGTGTTTTCTCTTGCCGCATGGAATGGGTAAATGAGAGAACCAGAGTGATAACAAGTCAAAGATTTCATTCACTTTGCTCTTCATCTATAAACACTTTGCTTTTTTCTGACTTCTTTAGCTCTTGCACTTCTTCAGTTCTAGCAAAGGATCTTGCAACAAAGTCATTGCCACATGCTTCTGTATCCATCGTTTTACGTTTAGTTTGACATAACTGCGTGATGTACTCAACCTAAAGAAAAAAACTTCACACAGCTATACTCGGAAGTATCACATGTGTTTGCATTAGCAGATCACTGATTCCAAAATCAACCAATACAATAATTTCACAAGCTGAAAATATTCTAAACTTCTTAGAAAAATACCATTATGGTGGATGCTTCCCAAAGTCACCGTATCTCTTTTACCTCCATGAGAGTCACCTCACACATCTAGACCATCGATGAGAAGGAATAATAACCCATCACCTTCCCCCATTCCCAAATCTATGACTTTAGCCCAAAAATATATGAAAACAGCTTAATCTAGAGGTGAGCGATGCATTAATGGTTGTGACCTACAGGCTAGACCTTTCTTATTGGATGGGGTGATGTTCACCCAGTTTCTTAAAGTTTTGTTAGCCGGGAGTACACATATACATAATGTTGTTAAAGCATCTAAAATATAGGATTGTTTGAAAAAGATTATTGTGATATGTTGAAGCTATTTTTAATTTAGCACAATACTCACTGCAGACTGAAAGATATTGAGGTGAATGGTGCAAACATAATATCCCTTCTCACAAATGGTCTAGACATGAAAGACAACTCAAGCGAACTTGCCAATCTTCATATTAGTCAACCTTGGAAAGCCCAAATCTAGCACTGCATAAACAAAGGCAGATGAATTTTCAGATTCAAATAAACTAGTTTATGCAACAGCAAAATTACCCCTTTTAATTAGTCAATGAAGCAAAAGAAAAAGAAAATAGCTTATATCCAATCAATAGAATTCTTAATTTCTCTTCACTCAAACAAGTTCCATTCATTTCCTTGTTAATCAAAGCACCCAACCTTATTTTATTTAATGGAGTTTCTATCCAAGCCATTGCTTTTTCAGAGAATTTACATTTTTTGGACATCTAGAGGCTACGAACACAGATGAAACTATCCTGCATTGCTTTCTTCTAAAAGAGGCTGTATCACTCCCAAGGCATTTTGCAAACCCTTAAGCTTTATTAGGTTGATTTGGCAGATTATCTTATCATATCATTGTTTGAATCGTATTACTGAGGAACAATCAAAGTTTATTGACAAGGAACACAAAGACCAAGTTTTAATTCTCAGAAGCTTCCAAATAGACCATCTTCACATTGAGAGTCATAGTGACTCAGCGATTGTTCAACTTAATATAGGCCATGCTAAACCAAAAAAGGACCATTTATACTTAGACAACCATCAAAACTCTCTAGTGGGTGATGCAGTGTTAATTTGCAGAAAGAAAAATAAATAAATGTACATTTCATATAATTTGGGTATAGACTTTCTAATGAAGCTTTTTTTTTACCTTAGTGCGAATTTAATGATGCTTTTAAACTCTTTTTAGGTATAACTAAAGAATTTAGTGATGCTTTAAAATTCCTTTTAGGTATATGTATTCATACATTTCATATAAATTGGGTATATAGAACCTTTTTAACCTTAAAGTGTGAATTTAGTGATGCCTTCAAACTCTTTGTAAGTTATTTGCTTTTTTATCATGCTCATAACTACTATTAAGGAGTTGATAAGTAAAAGGAACATGTAAACTAATTAAGCAACTACAATCGCCAAATGACAATTACAGCACTTCTAGAAAAACAAGGATCGATCATGCATTAATTAGTGTCTTTTTCATCTTAAGAAAAAGTCAGATACTTTATACCAAAAAGGAAAAAACAAAATCACAAAAAAAACACAGCAGAACTGTACGAACAAGGGTGTTCAAGATATGCATTTAATTGAGATGAGGAAACACACCTGAGAAAAGGAGACAGATCCGTTGAAATCTCTCTCTTCCACTTAGCATCAATCTGCACATGCAAACCAAAAGAAGTAATCTATCATTTTTCCTGGAACAGTAAAATTTGGATCCAAAAGATCAGAAATTCAGGTAGGTAATGCTCATGCAGCTGATCTATCAAATGATAACTGCGACTTCTCAAGCTACTAGCTAGAGATCTCACAAAACTATTCTACAAAAAGTGTCATGTTTGTAAAATAAAATTGTAAGTTAGAACTATACACGGAATCAGAGTAACCGACGAAATAATCGAAGCTTAGGAAGTGACTCGTCTGCTTTACCAACTTTTCAAAATGGCACTCCTCTCTCACGAGATCCCACTGAAACAAATCAAATGGAAACCGTTGGGAAAAACTGTGAATCATGAGGAGGCATGATGTGAAGCGGATCGAGAGGAAGAAGCCGAAACACCTTAGGGCAAGAGAGGTAATATAGAGCGAAGCAGGGAGGAGAGAGCACGGAGAATACTAGGGAAGCTAGAGAGGGTTTTATATAAGTAATGCAATGAAGAATGAGTTTATTTTATAACTTAACTATTGATTAGTGCGTTAATCAGATTTCATTTTAGAATTTTATATAATTGAATTGAGTGAGACATCATGTACTTATTAAATATAAAAAAAAAAGTTACTCAAAACAAAAGAAAAATCACCCCGGAATTATTAAAAAGAAATTGTTAGGGTATGTCGGCCGGGCCGAACCCAACGGGGGCAAGCTGTTTAGGTGACAGTGAAGAGAAAAGAGTCGACACATGTCCAGCTCTAAGTTGACCGTAGAGACCAAAGACATACACAGTTCCCAATCTTTAATTTTACTTGTCTCCTTTAATGAATACAAAATTGCTCACCTTCCTTTCTTTTCTAGCTCCTTCCCGATCTGTCAGCCTCCCTTTCTTTCTTTTACTTTCTTTTTTCTTCTTATAGTAATGCGTTACCACTGACCATATTCTATTTTTTTCTCATGTTCTTGTAATAAAATCATAGCTTCAAAAATCAGAGAAATGGTCTAAATCGAAGCAAAAGCAGAAAGGTTACACATATGTACAAGTGCTTGTTGTATCCAGATGTTTTGCATTACATAAAATTATCACACGATCGCTTGATTTTCGTAGACCATATACTTAATAGTTATGAATGTTTCATGAGCACGTTCACTAATCGAGTTTTAGATATTACATGAAGCTTTTGTTGGTATCTGATCTCATGAATCCCAAATAAAAATCCTTTGGTTCAGTTACGTTTCCTGCTATTTGTTGTTTTTCTACATCTTGTAAAATCATTTAACCGGATCTCAAATCCACAGAGACCTTTAACGCAACATTGTTTTCTCTTGTGAACCACGCATGATAATTAATGACTTTCTTTTTTTTATGAAACAATAGCAAGACTCATTTACAAACATTTCCACAATCTTTTTACCAAAAAACAAGAAAAAAAAACATTTCCACAATTAATCTGCAATTGTACATGTTGTTTGTGATTTCTTATATACATACCGCTTCTACATTTGCCTATTACTGGAGTTAGTTATTAATCGGTAAATGGTTTATATGAGTGGCTCCTTCGGCCAATGTACGTTTTAGGCTGGATTTATTTTCCAATATTATAAATCAAATGTGCACAAGTAGGCCACATACGAAGCAACTTGCCAAATCAATTTATAAAGACACGCATATATAGTTTAGTTGACGGAATATATCACTGTTAACAGTTTCTTAAATAGTCATATATATTATTAAAATTTGCAAAAGCGATGTATATAAACTTTAGTTACATGAACCGAATCATAGAAAGATGTGTTGTCACTTGCACTACTTTAAGTCTTTAAGTAGAGAAAAAACATTCATATTGTTACTGATATCGACTCTCCATCGTCACTACCAAGAGAAACACAAAATATTGTATTAAAAAGAAATATATACACATATAATATACGAAGCATGACGAACCAAGTTGCAGCAGCTACTTGGTTATATGTTTATGGTTCTATGGACCAACTTGTACTCGTCTTTTTGCCCAACCCTAAATCATACAAACTTTTAAATTTGTGAAGCTGGAAGAACCACGAGAACTTCAGGTTGCCACAAAATAATATAAGAAATGTAACGACCACAATGATGATGAATGAGGATTATGATGATGGTTACAGTAGTTCAAGTTTGAAAATAGCATATGATCAAGACTGTTAACCATTCCGTGACATATTTTAAATGCCATATTTTAAATGCATATGGCATTTGTGAATGGATTTGTCTATTAGGTAATTGATATTCTCTTTAAATTCTGTACATTATTATAGTAAAATTTTGAAAAATGGATATTACTTGGTCGAGAAAGGATAATTTAGGAGTGATAAAACAGGAAACAAGATTAGTCGAACACAAACAAATAAACGGTCGTGGCAGAGGTAACTATCGACAGTTGTGGAACCAACACTCTTTTCATAATCTCAGTGGTCTTGGCCGCAACAATTTTCTTGGACGCTGAGTTATGTTTCTAAGTTTGATAGGATCCCAGCTGGAAAGAGATATGATAATTATACACTACTATAAAGAATGGGTTAGAGCTTTCTAGTATTTGTCTTCTAGTTTAGTGTTTTCTCAAACCACCTTTTTCATTATTTGGGGTTCGAAACTAGTCATACTAGCTCAGGCTGGCATATTGATGATTGACCATTAATCAATTGAAGTCAATAAAATGCTATTTTCAAATCTAAAACATTAACTAGATCAAGGATTTAATTTAAATTTTTCCAATCAAAACAATCATAAGATAGTACTCCCATTGGTTCACGATCTGTTAGGCATCTGCAAAAACTCGGTGAGTTATTTAGTGAAAGATTTTATTCGAGTGTCATTATGCTATAAAGTTGGTGGATATTATTCTCACATTTAGGAACAACCAAATGTCAAACTCTATTGTCACTCTTTAGTTTTATCTCAGGATTTGACGAATAATATTATTCAAGCCTAAGTGAATAGGTTCAAAATATTATTCGCACATTAAGGAACACTAAAATGTCAAAGTACTCAAATATCATATTTAATCACATATCATGGTCGACGAATATTGTTATTCAAAGGGCCCAATTGTGTATCGTACAATTGCTTGGACAACGGATGGTGGTGGATTCGTACGTGATGGTGGTGTTGCAAAAAGTTTTTATTTTTATTTTTATTTTTTTGCCAAATATGGTGCTAAAAGATTCTTTATTTGTGTTTATTTAGTGGTTTGAAACTAGAGAAAACAGTTTGACCGATACACTATAATTCGTATATTGATGGTTGAGCTTCTTCTTAATGTAGTCGTCGAGAGATGATTTAAGTGGGGAAACGAGTGTGTAGGCGCTGAGAATTTGTTTGTTGTAGTATGGTGTGCATGCAAATGCATAGTTACCATTTTGTCGTCATCATGGCATAATATTATGGAAGAATCGAACGTAGATGCAGAGTCCATCTGAGAATTTTAAGGTTTCATTATCCTTCATATACAATCTTATCAATGTATTTATAAATTAAACTCAAATCAACAACTCGTACACATTCATTCGACTAAAGCAGTTATAGAATACAGAGATGGACTCAACGTCTTTTACTCTTGGGCTTGGTGTTCTCCATTTGTCACGGGTGCATCTGGCAGCTTTAAGATGTTGTCATCAAGCTTACTATAAAACGTCTTGTAGAACTGCAAAACATTGGAAAAAGAAAACTGAATTACCCCAGCAGAGAGCCACATCAGTCGAGTGTTTGAGTAGTTATAGAAGAAGCAATGAAATATGGAAACATTAAGCTACTCATCATCAAAAACAATGACCCAATACACCTGAGAATGCCTAATCAACTCTTACTCTACTTCCTTACCTTGTAACTGTGAATGGTGCGTCTCAAAGCCCATGGGCTGCGATACATAACTTCCATGACTGAAAGAACCACGTTCCTTGGCCCAATGGTCTAAGGGTTTAACAGCTTCTTCCTTCTTGTCTTGAATTAAATTTAATAAAAACTTTTTTTACTCTTCTCAACTTTTATTTTTTACTTTTCATTTTCCTGCAGTTCAGTAAAAAAAAGTTTTCATTTTCTTTGATAATTAGATAGATCTTCTGATGTAATTATTTATTTTTTTTGAGGAAAAAAGTAAAGATCTGGGATTATACTTATTGTTGCAGAAGCAGGCAAGCACGACTCTACTCTTTTGCAGCAGCAATGAATCTTCTTCACCTCTCTCTCTTCTCCGTCGCTCTGATCTCTCTCCTCTGTCTCCACCACCACCGTGTTCTCGCATCTTCCCATTTCGAAGGCTTCGATGGTGAAGACGACGACGATATCTCCGAGGATCCCACTGAGCTTCTTCACCACTCCCTCCCTCCTCCTCCTCTCGTAACTCAATCTGAGTCAACAGTTCTAGATCCAGAACCACCCACCAAACCCGATTCCAAACCGGATCCTTCTCCGACTCAAACCGGTTCCAAGAAACCTTCGTCAACCTCATTCGATTACTGGGACGAAGACGAGTTCGAAGGATTACCAGAGAACGAACCAACGGAGGAATCTCCGATTGTTGTTCCATCTCCCGCCGATCCACAGACTCCAGATCCAGAAGAAGACACTGACATCCCCAAGAAGAAGAATCCGTCTTCGTACACTGTGGAGATCGTCTGCGTCTCAATCTTGATCACTTACCTAATCAACTACTTCGTCGGGAAACGCGACAACGAAAGCCTCGCTCTCTCTTGGGCCTCCAAGTTCGCTCTCAAAGACGCCATCTTTGAGAAAAACTTCAGCTTGTTGGGAGTTGGTGAAGGAGACGACTCTCCCTTGTTGCTCAAAGAAGCGACGAACGTGTTTAAGTTCTACGCGAGCGGGCGTAGGTACTGCCACGGGCTTTTGGCGACCTTGGAGCTTAAGAGCAGACACGATTTGATCTCGAGGCTTTTTAATTGTGTGGTGCCTTGTAAAGATGAGGTCAGTTTGGAGGTTTATATGAACGACGAGGCTATGGATCATGTTGTGTTTGCTGTGGCGAGGAAGAAGGCGGCGAAAGGGATGCATAAGGAGATGAGGGATCTTCAGAGGTTTGGTGGGATGGTGGCTGCTCCTGGAGGGAGGAAGTGGGTGACGGAGGAGTTGGGTGTGGTGTCTGAGTCTAAGGAGGTGGCTGGGGATATGATCACTGATGTTGTGCTTGATCAGGTCAGATGCTGAACCTCGTTGTTTGATGATTGACAATGATGCTAGTTAAGTTTAGTGTCTTCTTGGACTTCAGTAGTAACCTTTTTATGGATGAGCATACAAGTTCGTATGAAGTTGTGTGAAAATGAACTGGCTTTGGCTCCATTTCTCTGACTGTATTGAGATATTGTAGTTATGTTGGATAATTTGAGATATTCTTAAGCCAAAGGGATGTGCTTGATCAGAGTAAGAACTTCAGTGATCAATTAGCTTGGAGAGATAGCTTGACAGTTCCCACCTTTTGCTAAGAACCATACCAGCTTCTTTTTTTTTTGGTGTGGATCCAGTTGGCTTCTCTGTCAAACTGTAGAGAGATGTAGGGTGAAAACTTGTGATGTACTGCAAAATTTCGCAAGTTTCTTATATTTATGCACTATATGGTAGTGATATGGGGAAGTAAGATCGCCTCCTGAGTTCGTAATGTTATGAGGATGAAGTGCTTTTAGTGCGTTTTAATGTTCATCTCTCTTAGTCTTACCAAATATTCCGGAAGCATATAATATTGTGTTTTTCTCTGATGTTTGATAACTAATCAAAGAATTGTATGCATGCGTGAGTGGTAGCAAATGATGTTGCTTCGGTATGGCTAGTGTTTCGTTGCGTGGTTGTAGATTTAGAATATATATGCCTCGAGTGAATGAATTGGTGCATGATTATGTTGATGTGGAAAATGGATCTAAATCATTGGACTTTAGCTTGTTTACTTCGCTTATTGATATGTGCGGATTATATCATAAACCCTCAAATTATCTTTAATACTAATCAGCTTTCAATGATGTAATATTGCGCTCTGTAGGTTTTTGGTGACAAATCCTTCGAAAAGTTTGGCAAGTATTTCATTTCTATGCATTTCTCCGACCAACATCCTGGCAAACACAGGAAGATGCTGCTTTTCAAGTTTGTCTTACCTGATGCTAAGCACATGGATGATATGGTCCGGTTGATAGCGCTAATTCCGTATTACATTGACTTAATTGGACGCTACAAGCTCAGCTCCCAGGTACAGGGGCATAACATATTATCAATTTGCCATTTCATCGTCATGTGCGAGTCAGGTTGAATAAAATTAAATTACTGTCTGCAGGCACGGAACAAAACTGATGGAGCTAGGCAAAAGGTGGCGCAGGAAGCGTACAAGGAACTTGAGAGTGTGAGGCAAGAGGCATTGCAGAGAAAGAAAGCCGAAAAGAAGAGGTTACTAGAGGAGGCGGAGGCAAAGCTTAGCGGCGAGGCTCTGAGGAAGAAAGAGGCAAAGGAACGTGCACGCCAGATGAAGAAGTCTATGCCAAAAGTTAAGATGAGTCGTGGTCACTAGACTCAAAGCATAGGGACGTCTCTCTAAAGGTCACGCATTCTCATGTTTGCCATTGGAATAGATATTGTGTTCCTCGACTACCTTTCTAGCCCTTTCGATTAGATATTTTCTCTTTACTTTCATGAACCTCCACTTGCACCGAGGTTTCGTTTATTGTTAACTGGAAGTTACATCCTTTATTCTCAGTTAGTCATTGCACCAATAAAAAAGCAGAGTTACAATTGAAGCATTGATGGCAAAAGTCTTCTCTTGATTGCACTTCAAACGTCACCTTCGTTAATGCAGAGGTCAAAGCTTAGTTCCTAATTTTCACTTACAGAGCGTTGCTGCAGCCACCAAGCTGGGGAGAGGTCTGCGAAAAAGGCGCGCCTTCGTCATCGCCAGGGTCAAATGGGTCGATGACCCAACCAAATTGATCTCCCCACACTGTTTTTGTTATATACTTATAATATTTTTAACACTATATGTATTAATTTGTATATTTATGAAAAATATGAAGTTTCGAAGATGAGGTAATTTCTGAGGGAAATAATAGCGATAGGAATCACTGCAACATATTATTAAACATCCTCTGCAACAACAGTGCTGCTTTCTAACGCCAAAATAATTGTCTCCACTCAAACAAGCCTACAAAATCATGTGTTTTTTTCAATCGGATATATGAACTCAAAACCGTCCTTGTTTTCATCATTTGCTGTCTGTGAAGTCAGCATCAATCACATCATCTCCACCTTTGCTTGTTGAATCTGCTGATGAAGCATCCTCACCTCCAGGGGAAGGACCTGCACCTGCTGCTCCTGCTCCAGGCTGGTTGTACATTGACTGACCAATCTGCATCACTTCTTGGTTAAGAGCAGCCATCGTGTCCTTGATTTCTTGAGTGGTTCCACTTGCAAGCTTGTCTTTAAGCTCTTGTAGCTTGGCCTCCACCTTCTCTTTCACTTCACCTGGAATCTTCTCACCGAGTTCTTTGAGTTGCTTCTCTGTCTGGTACACCACTGAATCCGCCTGGTTCTTTGTGTCAATTGCTTCTCTCTTCTCCTTGTCATCCTTTGCGAACCTTTCTGCTTCTTGGACCATTTGCTCTACCTGTAATACCGTCCACACACAGCCACTTTTGTTAACATGAATAGTAGCGAAACAGAGCTAACATGATCATGGACATTTCAACCAATGCGTGTAACTAGATACTAACTGAAGCAAATGTGGTTTGATTTTTGTAAATTGTACGAACCTCGTCCTTGGGCAATGTACTGGCACCAGTAATGGTGATGTCTTGTTTCTTTCCAGTGCCTTTGTCACTAGCACTGACGGATAGAATTCCATTGGCATCGATGTCAAATTTGACTTCGATTTGTGGAACTCCACGTGGTGCTGGTGGGATACCATCTAGACGGAAGCTGCCAAGAGACTTGTTATCCCGGACAAACTCCCTCTCCCCTTGGAGGACATTAATCTCAACACTTGTCTGTCCATCAGCAGCAGTCGAGAAGACTTCTGACTTAGAAGTAGGGAGAGTTGAGTTCCTTGGAATAATCTTAGTCATAACACCACCAAGAGTTTCCAGACCAATCGAAAGCGGTGTCACATCAAGAAGGACAATGTCACTCACATCTCCAGCTAGAACACCAGCCTGTAATCATAATAAAATAGCACTTTATGAGAACTCACTGCAGCGAAACACAAGTTCTTGGCCATAAAATGACCAAGACCTTTATCGTTTTTTAGCGCTTGCATACGAATAAGCAATTTTCCTTGTTAACGATTAAAGCAAACACAAATGTCATTTCAAAATTTTATTATTAAACAACGAACATGATTTCTATTAACAGATTACGAGAACACACCTGGACAGCAGCACCTAGAGCTACAACCTCATCAGGGTTTACTGTGACGTTGGGTTCTTTCCCAGTCAGCTTCCTGACGACTTCCTGAACAGCAGGAATACGTGTGGATCCACCAACAAGGATCACTTCATCAATATCTTTAAAGCTGAGCTTTGCATCTCTCAGAGAATTCTCAACGGGAGTCTTACACCTACAAAACAGAGATAAGGCTAAGAATCGTAAGCCTCCATGATTAATCAAAAGCAATAGAATGAGGACATAGCAATATGTCACGAGAACTGTGAGTAACTTACCTGTCGAGTAAATCTGAGCACAATTCTTCAAACTTGGCACGTGTGAGGGTAGTTTCTATGTGTTTGGGTCCATCAGCTGTGGCCGTGATGAATGGCAAGCTGGTCACAGAATTCATATCAATAAGAATCCGCATGCTTGTGGAAGTACCAAGTCAAAAAGTCTTGGGTACAAAAATTTGTTGTACCTCATATTCGTTTGAGTCAGGGAGGAAAGCTCGATTTTAGCTTTTTCTGCTGCCTCTGTCAACCTCTGGAGTGCCTGCTTGTCTTTCAAAAGATCAATGCCTTCATCTTTCTTAAAGTTTGAAGCGAGCCAATCAACAACTCTCTGCATTCCAAAGTTAAATCAATCAAGTAAAGCACCAAAGAAAGAGTAAACAGATCCAAAGCTTTTTGATTAAGCAATTTAAGATTCATGTGCGCAATAAACCCACCTTGTCAAAGTCATCACCACCCAAATGGGTGTCGCCAGAGGTGGAAAGCACTTCAAACACACCATCACCAACCTCAAGCACTGTATAACAAGAAACATAACAAAACACACATATTAATAGAAGCTAAACATCAAAAGATGGTTAAAGCCAAAAACTTTAATGTCAAGTACCTGAGACATCAAAGGTACCACCACCAAGATCAAAGACTAGAATAGTCTCATTACTTTTTCTCTCAAACCCATAAGCCAACGAAGCAGCCGTGGGCTCATTGATAATACGTAGAACTTCCAACCCAGCAATCCGACCAGCATCTTTAGTAGCTGTCCTCTGCGAGTCATTGAAGTAAGCAGGCACAGTGACAACAGCCTTAGTCACTTTCTCATTCAAGAATCTCGAAGCATCATCCACAAGCTTCCTCAAAACCTACCCATAACAAAGAAATCACACACACATCACAAACCTCCTCAAGAGAATTTTCAATAAAGGGATAAACTTTCAATACCTGAGCTGAAATCTCCTCAGCAGCAAACTGTTTACCAATGGCTGGACACTCCAGCTTCACATTCCCGTTATCATCCTTCACAACTCTGTAAGACACCTGCTTAGCCTCCTCATCAACCTCGTTCATCCTCCTACCAATAAACCTCTTCACCGAGAAGAACGTGTTCTCCGGATTAACAACCGCTTGCCTCTTCGCAATCTGCCCAACGAGCCTATCACCGCTCTTCGTGTACGCCACCACGGACGGCGTCGTCCTCTGACCTTCGGCGTTCGTCACAATCGTCGGCTTGCCTCCTTCCATGGCAGCTACGGCGGAGTTAGTCGTACCCAAATCGATCCCGACGACCTTCTCGTTCGCCACGCGCACCGGACCTACTGCGTATCTAGAGCCTTTCCTGCTGTTCATTTTCAGGAAGGCGGAGGTTTGGGTTGAGAAAGGACCGGGCCTGGTGCCGAAGAAGGCGCTTCTCGGCTTGAGATTGCCTTTTCCATTGAGGTTTTTCTTAGAAGATGTGGCGAATCCAATTCCGCCGAGGACGTGAATCTGAGCGGTGGATGAAGCCATTTTTTGAGCTTACGAGAGAAGGAAAGGCGACGAGGTGAGTGGAGAGAGAGGGAGAGATGAGAAGGAGCGGTAGAAGAGAAACCCTAGTAGTGGTGGTAGGTAAGAGGAGGAGGAAGAAGATAAGAAAGCGGTGGAGACTGGAGTGGCAGTAGAAGATTCTGGAAGGGGCCTTGAAATGGGCTTTATGGGCTTCAAAAGCCCTTAATTAACAAGATTTTTACACAAAACTTTTATCAAAATTCTGATGGGTGTGTGTGTATTTAACAAGATTTTTGGTGAATTGAGTTTTAATAATGTTTTTAGTTAACTTTCGAATTTAAAATCTTGATTTCAACTAAACCACAGTACAAATCCATTTAAAAGTAGCTGATTTGGAATTTTATATTTTAATAAGATAGATTTTCACCAAAAAATCATCATAAATTGTCTATGAATTTACAACTTAAATTTCTTTCGAGAATAATAATAATAGATTTAATAATTATAATTTTAATAAAAAATTACAATTTTAAAAATAATTATGTTAAATAAGAGAAATTTTTTAAGATGATACTTAATTTTTTATCATAAATATAGTATAAATGATTAAAATATTTCATTAAAAATAAATAAATATTTATATTTATATCGTTAACTAATCAAACTTATGATTTAGATTTGAGTGTAGAGTTTATGATTTAAATAATTACTGATATTTATATATATATATATATAATAAGAGTATAGTGATGTTTTACTTTTTAATAAAAACTTATTTTTGGTTGTTTTTCTTTTAGTGTGTTTTTTGGTGAAAAAATCTGTTTTATTGTATTTTGAAAGAATTGACTTGTAAATAACAAAATGTGGTTGTTGACTTGTTGTTGTCCCCATTTAGAAGTATATTTATGCATTGTGCTCTTCGTTGATAGATTGCGTATGCATTTGCATGTGTGTACGTCTTCATTGGGGTTAGTGTGTGGGAGAGAGAACTCCAACAAGTTATTGTGAATAGGACGATGTCCTCGTAACAACGATGTTTCCATCGAACGACAAGTTCACAAGCATTCCTTAAATGACAAATAGATGTTCACACAAGCATTAATAATAGTCTCACGAAAACAAGTCAAGATCTAAGATCATAAAATGTGGTAACATTTTACATAAAATGTAAATCTTTGGACTTTAGCTTGTTCACAAAGTACTAAATCTTTTTTCTTATTTACATAAAATGTGGTAATATAAAACATTTTAAACTTAGAAAAAAAAAGAAAAAGAAATCCAACTCCATGTGCAATTGCATGGGGCTCGACGATTCTTGGTCGAGTTTTACACTAAAGGACAATCTTAGAGTCAAGGGTCTTCCATCTTCTTCTTCCAAATATATAATATTCAATTTATTAATCTTAATGGTTATATGATATGATCATATGTATAAAATATTGTTTTTAGACAGAATTTCTTGTTGTTTAAATGGATTCAGACTTGCGAAACGCAATGGGTGATCCATAGTACTTTAAATAATGTAATCTTATCAATGATCGAATATTTGAAACAATCGATAGATATTGTAAGATACATTTTCTTGTATTAAACGTTTTCATAAAAAGTGGTGAAGACTTTAATCGGAATATAACAAACAGATCTATATTATATGGTAGAGGAAAAACAAAAAAAAAAACGAAAAAGAGTTTCAAGAGATTCCAAAGAATCGCTTACAAGCCTTTACGAATGTTTTTTTCTTGATGTTGTTGCTCTTCTTCTTCTTATGCATCGTCTCTTTATCATCTTCTTCTTCATCTTCGTCTTCATCTTCTTCATTGAAAGGAAGAGGAAACGTGGCAGAGCTCTGGTCATGGATTCTACAGTAACGTTCAGATGAGACAGACGAAGATCTTCTCATAGACATAGCAGTCTTCATTGGTGAGTGAAGCACTTGCCCTGATGCAGCCACTGACCTGTTCCTGCTCAGCCTCGGTTTCATCTCAGCAGGTTCTTGATTGGGTTTCTCGGTCTGGAGATCGACTGGGTCGGGGTTCTGGTCGGTTGAATCCATTTTGGAGTAGCCATTCATGTTGGGTTCTCTACTTCTTCTTGCCCAGTGTTATGATGATAGATGGAGTGATCTAAGCTAGTGTGTGCCTTTTATAAATGTGTCGAGGTCCATGAATCGTGTAAATTTTTTTTAATTATATACAATATTACAGCTGGTGGAGATTGTAGTTAACGTTGTTTACGCCGGTGCATGTGCACTTGTCTGCCAAATGTTTGGCATTACATGCTTTGAAGCATATAGCATTCACACTTTCTGTATGGCTGTATCAATGATATGTTGAAGTAAATAATTTTTTTTGTTAAAAATGTAAATATAATTTCAGAAATGAACAACAAATTTTATAAGTTGTGAATAAAAAACTATAGGACCTCTAAATTAGATTTCAGGATATTTTTTTTTAAAAATATGAAAGCAAAAACAATTAAATCTATAGCCGTTCTGTTTGGAAACCATAAAGATCAAACTGAAACATGCAAGAAATGAAAAACCGAAGACAAAAAAACACGAAGACCATACACACTAACAAGTAGCTGATAAGTACCAGATGGGCCTCGGTTTCTCGTCCATTGGGCTCTTAGTTATTTAGGCATAAAGCCTTTTTATCTTCGTTATATGTAATCACGCAAAAATGGTGAAAAAACTTAACAAATCAAATATCAAATCCCTAAAATCTCTTTCTCTCTCACACTTCTTCTTCTAGCTTGCGCTTCGTTCATTCTCCCCTGTCACAAACACCGATGAGCTTACCTCAAGCTTATCAAAATCCTTACCGGTTTAGAAGTCAAAGGAGTTGACCAATTGGGTCAGTTTCGTAACCTTAGAGACTATACTGCTTTTAACCGGTTCTAATTTCAAAAATCACAAATTGATTCGGTGGTTTATAGTTGTTCTCCTCGACGACGGAGAAAATTCAGAAGATGGATGACACTGAGCTACTCACGAGCATCGATCAGAAGACGGACGACGCTTCACTCGATCAGAAGATGGACGACGCTTCAGCCGTGAATCCCGCCCCTGCGCGAACTGCCCCACCCTCGTCGGATCATCAGATTAAAACCATCTCCGCCAATCCTAACAACTACGATGCTTATGTCCAAGTAATAATCATCATCCTCTCTACCTTCCCTTTTGCTAGAAAGAAATCAGATTTTACCAAATCTTCATCAAAGATGATAACTTTCACGCTTGACAGTTAGAGTTATTGCTTGTATATTGCAGACTTCTACCCGTGGAGCGTGTGTAGAAGAAGAGTCTTTGGTTAAGAGTAAAGGTCAAAAAGTGAATGACGTGGACTCAGAAGATAAGAGTGCAACTGAAAAGGCAAATAAAGAAGAGACAGAAGAACCCCAACCAGTGAAGCTGACAGACGAGTGTACAGCTTTTCTTTCAAATCTCAGTGCTAAGGTAGGTCAACTTTACTGAGAAGACCTATTGAAATAAAATACGGAAGCTTATTATTATTGTTGGTGGCAGGCACAAGGTGTAAGCTCTAGTAGTCTTCTTAGTTCAGAACTCGGCCCATCAAACGCTCCGCTTGGTACTGAGATATCTAAGGAAAAGCAGGTGGGAATCTCTGGAAATTTTCTTGAAAAGATTGGTGGAGCTGAAGCAGTGTCATCTAGTTCAGTAGCTGTGTCTTCTGATTCTGTTATTGCCAGTACGGAGTTGGAGAAAAATAGTCTTTTGCAGAGTAGTCTTGATTCAAATGAGGTGTGCAGGAATGCGTCTGAGGCAATATGTGGGTCTCACGATGTGAGTCTTGCCCATAATAGCAAACATGTGCCTTCATTGGCTCATGTAACGGACCATCATAATTCTGACAATTCATCAAGATTATCAGGTGGTCATGATAGGAATAATAAAGTCGAATGTGACAGTATGACTGCTCATGCTGAGAATGAAGACAAAAGAGAAGATAAGGGACATTTAGAAATAAAGAAGAGAGTAAAACGGAGAAAAAAACGCAGTTCTTCTAGATCGATGACCATATCTCAGCGCCTTGGAGCAATTGACAAAACAACCGCTGATATAGACCTTGGCATTTTGGATGCCTTGGAGGTCGCTACCAAAGTCGCACAGGAAGTGGCTAGAGAAGTGGACTCTGGGGAAGCTTCTCACAGTTCTTCAGAAGAACTCTCTGATGAAAGCGGGCAGTCTGATTCGCAGGACTCCCACAATGATGATCTACACATAGGTTCTCCATCTAAAAGATTATCAGTGGGTGAAAGCCATTCCCTTGACGAACCGCATGTTGGAGATGACGATGTAATGGATGAGAAGAACAATAAACGTGAGAATGGGATGGTGAACAGTGATGATGTTGAAGAGACGGACCTGGCAGTATCTGCTAAATCCGAAGTAGGGAGAGAGAAAAGCCCATGTGGCTTTGACCTCAACGAAGATATTTGTCCTGATGAAACCGATGTCATC